>RJWT010050265.1:0-10878 GCA_004365215.1 Cuniculus paca | reverse complement strand
GTTTTATGTTTATTTTGTCAGCAGAAGCTATTTCTATTTATGAAGATTTTTTTCTGATGCATTATTTAAAGTTGGGGTCAAATCGGTCTCCGTGCGCTCTTCCTACGACATTCTCAGTTCACTGCTTCCCGAGGTAAATGCCTTTCCCACGCGCCACTCGGCGCTCTGGAGCAAACATATAATAAGGCAATCAAACCTGGCCAGGCCTGATTCTCACATGGCGCGGAGCGCTGCAAGCCGCGAGCGCCTGCACGTGCTCCCCCAGTGCCACACCAGCTACGCACCCGATTCCATTTGGCATCGTGCCCAAGCACCCAGGGAAAACATCCCAGTGCCTGTCTCTACTTGGTTACAGCTGCCGCGTCTCAGCCTTGCTCCTCACAACCTGCAGACGATTATCATTTAAGGGCTCACTCATTTGCACTCCAGTTATTCAGAGTTACAAGATTCTGATGTGGCAGACCTGACATTCATCCTTTTTTGATACAATAGTTTCACTGAGATCTTCAAATACTGTACAATTCACTGGTCTGACGTGTACGGTTCTAGGGTTTTTAGTATATTCACAGTCATGTAGCTATCCTTCTCATCACACCAAAAAGAAAGCCAGTCCCAGCCAGGTATGGTGGTGCATCCTTATAACACTAGCATTCAGGAGGCTGAGGCAGGAGGATCACTGTGAGTTCAAGGGGAGCCTGGGCTATGTAGTAGTTCAAGGCCAGTCTGAACTGCATAGTGAAACCCTGTCTCAAACAAAACAGAACAAAAAATCCCGTACCCATCAGCAGTCCCCCAACCCCCAGGCAATGACTTATCTTTCTGTCACTATAAATCTGTCTACACTAGACATTGCATATAAACAAGAGTCTTACAATACAAGGCCTTTGGAACCTGGCTTCTTTCCCTCAGTATACTATTCTTAAGTTTCATCCATGTTGAAGCATGTATCTCTACTCCATTCTTTTTTTGTGACCAAGTAACACTCCATGGTACAAATATACTATGCTATATTTACCATTCATTAGCTGATGGGCATTTGGGTTGCTCTCACTTTGTAGCTATTAAGAATAATGTACATGTATTTACATGAATATATGTTTTCATTTCTCTGTCATGGGTCATGTCAAAAGGTTCTATTCACTTTTGAGGAACTAACAGATTGTCCTGACATTGATCTTTTTATCATCCCTCTAAACAATTTTTGTGAACAAATTCAAGAAATAAGAAGGCAAATAATAATACCCTCTTTTCTAAAACAAATCCAACTGTAGTGAACTTTGGCACTACTGTCATAATTATCTTTTGTTTGTTTTTTGTGACAGGGTCTCACGATGTAGCTAGCCCAAGCCGGTCTCAAACTCATATGTAGCTCAGCCTGGCAAACTTGAGGCAATCACCCTGCCTCAGCCTCTGAGTGCTGGGATTACAGGTGGTACCCACCTTGGATTTATTTACATAACTACTCTGCTAATTGCAAACGACTGTCTTGTTTAAAAAAAAAAAGTACAGTTGATCTTCAAGTAGGGTACCCTCAACATTTGCCAACTGTTCACTTGTACTACTGAGCACTTCTAAAAATAAAAAGGTTTGGTTTTTATCCACATTTCCATCTGACTTCCCTAATCACCTTGGCTTATTCTCCCAATTTATCTTCAGAATTTAAGGGTTCTGAGGGTCATACACACATCACTAGGCTTGTGACAGTTCACCTTGCTACTGTTTAGGTCTAAAATATCTTCCAGAAGCCCTTGTGTTAACATGGCCCTCAGCCTGAGGCACTATTGGGAGGTGGTACAGCAAAAGAAACCACCAACAGAGTGAAAAGACAACCTGCAGGGCGAGGAAAAATGCTGCCAGCTGTTCCTCACACAAAGGGCTAATATCTAGAATATATAAAGAACTCAAAAAAAATTGGAATCCCCCCAAATTTAAAGACCAATCCAACAATGAGCATCCGAAATGAATAGATACTTCTCAGATGAAGAAATACAAATGGCAAATAAATCTATGAAAAAGTGTTTAACATCATTGGTCATAGGAGAGATGTAAATTAAAACTACACTGAGATTCCATCTCACCCCAAAAAGGATGGCCATTATGAAAACAACCAATAATAACTGCTGGCGGGCTATGAGGAAAAAGGAACCCTTCTCCGCTGTGGAAGCATCATACCACAGCAATATATGCACACCTGCTGCGTGTGGTGGCACACTCCTGTAATCCCAGCACTCGGGAGGCTGGAGCAGGAGGATCATTGCAAGTTCAAGACTCGCCTGGGCTACAAAATGAGCCCAAGGCCAGCCTGAACTGCATAGCGAAACACTGTCTCAAAAAAAAATACATATATATATATATGCACACCCATGTTCATAGAAACACAGTTTGTAGCTAAATCTTGGAAACAGCCCATATGCCCATCAACAGATGGATAAAGAAGACATGGTTTTATACATTGGAGAACCACTCCGCCATAAAGAGGGACATGCAGGAGACATTTCTAAGTAAATGGATGCAAGTTAATATCATACCCTTAAGTGAAATAAATCGGGCACATGTTTACATACTGCATTGTTTCTCTGGTGTGAGAAACCAAAAGGGTAAATAAGGACCAAAACGTATAATAGATGTTGGGAAATAGGAAGAAAATGCTCAAGTGGAAAGGGGTACCAGGGAGGGGGAAAGGAAGAAAGGGAAAAGAAAAAAAGAGAATAAAAGGAAAAAATGGAAACAAAGCTTTTGTAAATGAGGATAAATAAGAGGGGTTGAAGGGAAGGGAGGAGAATGCAAAAAAAGAATCAAGTTATGTCACGTACAGGTACAAATTCTCTGTGATGAATGCAATCATTACATATCTAAAATGTACCAATAAAAGTAATTTTTTAAAAACAGGCAGGTGTCAGGTATTTTGTCTCAATGATGGGAAAGTGAGTAATACATTCAGGTATATTCTTCTTCTCCATATTTTCTGTTTGTTTGTTTTTGTTTTGATGCAGGGTCTCACTATGCAATTCACGTTGGCCTCAAACTCACTGTTTAGTCTAAGCCGGCTTCCCACTCACAGGGATCCTCCTGCCTCAGTGTCTTGAGTGCTGGGATCACAGGCGTGTGCCACCATGCCCAGCTCACATGCAAGTATCTTGTTACAATAACCAAAAGCTAAGTCCCACACCTTGAATCCTCCGTACTATCTGAAGAGTCATCTCTGACCATTTACACTGTGTTCTCTCTGTTCAAGACGCTGACTTTCGTGGGTTTCTTCGGCAGATGCATCTGGAGGCAGTGACATCGTGCCTGGAGCTACATGGCCTTTAAATCAACAGGTCACATGTGGAATCCCTTCCAATGAGAAACCATGTTGCTAAGTGACCCACGTGCCCAGGCTTCCCTTGGTTTAGATAGCCTTTGTTAACCAACAGATACTACCTTCTGGTGAACTCCCCTTTTCTCTGCATAGTTCAGGGTCAAATGGTTGCACCTTCTAGAGACACTTGTGCTGGTGGCATCTTCCTGCAAGGAAGGAGACCTTGCTTGCTGCCCAGACCTGACTTCAGGAAGGCCAATCAGGTATGCCTTCCATGCCCCGGGCCGACAGAGGAATGCAGAGCAGCTGCCGCTTCCAGAAACCCGTGCGGGCCGCCCGCTGCGGCTCCTTGAATAGAATCCGCTTTGCCAGACCGAGGGAAGCAGATCCACCCAGAGGCACGTTCGTATGCTGAGAAGCCAGGATGTTTCCCGTTAGGAGCCACTCACTTTATGAGTCAGTGGGGTCATTCTAGTTTCTCCTTTGGTAAGATTCACCCCTTGGCACAGACTTGTTTGCATCAGAAGGGTAGCAATTTCTGGAGTTTGGATCTTTTGTTAATACACAATAAAGATAATGGTAAAACTACTAAACAGCAGACCTTGTTCTTTCTGACTTTACTAAGTACAAAGCTACTCCTTTTTCCCTCTATAGCAAAATATTTATCAGGAATGTAATCATATGGGGACAAAAACTAGAACTCTTTCAAAAATAGCCAGCAGTCAAGGTAAATTGTAATCTTGGGAGAGAAATCTGACTTTAGGGAACAGTGGATGAAAATATGTACCCAGAAAGTTAAATGGGAAATGCATCGCTTTTATGACTAAAACACAACAGTTCTGCTGCTTTTCAAATACCCAAGTGGAAGCCTCAAAGTTTGTCTTTGTCGGAAGACTGCCTGTATCAGCGCCCTGCATCTCTGTTGACAATATTACTTCTTACAGTAGTCTGGTTTTTTAACCACTTTGTCATCATCGTGGGAAAAACACGGATAAGTTTTCAAAGTGACAACCAGGGAGGCTGGGGGTGAACAGATAAAATGTGGCCTGATGTTTGCATTGGCAGAACACCACTGTCATATAACTTGGCTTGGCAAACCTTGTGTAAAACAGGACCCTTGACTTAAGACACAGGTAAACACACTGACTTCTAAAAGCCCTCAATAGGTATGTGATAAACAAAAACTTGGACACAGCTTCTGCTGTGTAAAACCTAACTAACTTGAAATGTGTGTTTTGTTTTTGTTTTTGTTTTTGTTTTTGGTGTTTGTTTTTGGTTTTGTTTGGGCTTTTTTTTTTTTTGTCTATTTGAGACAAGATCTCACTTTGTAGCCCAGGTTGGTCTTGAATTCACAATGATCCTCCTGCCTCAGCCTCCTGAGTGCTGGGATTATAGGTATGCACCACCATATCCAACTTGAAATGTATTTTTTGTTTTAGTATTTTTCATAATGCACGGGCAGCTCAATCCTGTCCTCCTGCTACAAATTTCACAATTAGTATCCACATTCCTGGGAAGTCTGAAAAGAAATGGTATTTGAAAGCCAACTACTGGTAGACTTTGAATAAAATGAGAGTTCTGTGGGGTCAATTAGGTTTTGTCGGCAGAAAAAAGTAACTGTACATTAGAGCAATTAACCAAATGAAAATGATCAAAAGGAATTCATGGGCAGACTTTCCAAATAGCTCCTTTTCCATTATATAGGTACAACATTCATTTTAATGAGTTCGACATTTTAAAAATCACTATACTGTACCCAAGCAAGGCTCTGTGCTACGATGCACAAAGGAATGAATTTGACAATCTCTTCTTAAAAGTTACTTGCTTTGAAGGGATATTTACATTCAGTGTATTCACAAGCAACCACAAATCATTGGCAGGGCTGTAGGCATGGATAGCTCCAGGGTAAAGAGCTTGCCTAGCACGCACAGGGCACTGGGCTGAATTCCCAGGGTGGGGGACGGCACACAGAGACAGAGAAGCTGGACCTGTATTCAATCCCAGCAGACAGGGGGACAGAGAAAGAAAGAGACAGAGACACAGAGACCGAGAGGAACTGGTGGCTGGATATTTTCCCCAATCACATCTGTAAGGAGGAGGGGTATAAATATTGTCTACTCGAATCATCACTTTCATTGAAATCATACTGCAATCTATATAACAAAGAAAAAATCTTTAAATGTCACATAGACATCTGCTATGGTCTGAATGTTGTGTCCCCTCCAAATTCGTGTTGAAATTTCGCCCCCAGTGCAACAGCATTAGGAGGAGGGTCGTTAGGAGATGATCAGACCCTCACCAGACCCGGTGCCAGGGTCTCGATCTTGGACCTCCCAACTTCCAGAATGGGGAGAAATAAATTTCCAATCTTCATAAACAACTCAATGTCTGGTGTTTTGTTACAGCATCATAATCTTGAATAGTAGAAGAGTAATGAAGAAATGCCATCAATGCACAGCTAGTCTTCACTTACATTGGTGGGCATTTATGCCAAAGGGGCAACATTGACACAGAACAAAATTCTTGATTAAAATATAATGACTTGTCATTGTTAAACTCCTCTCTTGGGCAACACACCTTCTTGGTCATCTTCCCAACCCTAGGACTGCTGTGGTTTGATGATGGTTTGTTCTCGAAACTCATGCTAAGTTTAATCCCCATTGTGAGTTACTAAGATGAAGGAAATTTCACCAGGCTACAGAGTGGGGCCTTTGCAAGGCACTTAGCATGAGACGAGGTCGACAGGGTGGAGCTCCCATATTGAACTCCAGAGGCTTTTTAAGATGATGGAGGGAGCCAGAAGCACACGTGATGCCCTGTGTTGCCTGGGGTTCTCCAGACATGGTCCTTCACCTTAGACCTCCAGAATCATATACTGAAATAAACCTTTCTTCTTAGAAAGTTTCCCAGTCTCAGGTATTTCATCACAGTAACAAAAACTGACTAATATGAGGATCACCTGTTTTCAGCCCATTTCATGGTATAGTCTCCTTCTGTGTCCTTCTTTCAACTGAGTTTCCCCCAAGTTTCTGCCCTTGACCTCTTTCCCTGTCTCCTGCCTGCTCCCTGAAAGTGACCATATCCTCTCAGTTCTTGTGTTCTGACCACTTGCTCTCCTGTGGACTAAAACTCACACCTTACTGATATCACTGGCTATTTCCACCCAGATTTCAGAGTTCCTGTAGTAAGTGAGTGGTGGCCCCAAAGATATCAGCTCCTACTCCCTGAAACCACACATTTTACCTTCTTTGGAAGCAAAGCCTTTGCTGATATAACAAAGGATCATGGGAAGGCAAAAATTCTCCTGGATTATCTCAGTACTCCCTAAACAGAATCTCAAGCATCCTCCAAGACAGGGGTAGAGGGAGACTGAGAAACACAGAGGCAAAGGCAGTGGAACCAGAGGCGATGAGAACAGTGATGTGACCAAAAGCTAGAGCATGCCAGCAGCCGCCAGAAGCTGGAAGAGGCAAGAAATGGGTTTTCCCTGAGGCCTCTGGAAGGAACCAGCCCTGCTGACTCCAATTTTGGCCCAGTGGGAAGGGCTTGGGGCTTTTAACTTCCAGAACTATGAAAGAATAAATTTCTGTTGTTTTTATACCACTGAGTTTGTGGTTATTTGTAACAAAAGCCATGGTAAACTGACGGAGTACCGCATTAACTTCCTAGGACAGCCCTAACCCAGTACCACAAAATGAGTGACTTAAAGAGAAATGTATTCTTCACCCTCCTGAAGGCCAGAAACCCAAGATCAAGCTATCTCCAGGGTTGGTGCTTTCTAAGGGCTTGGAGGGGAATCTGTTCCATGATTCTCTCCCAGCTCCTGTGGTTTTCTGGCAACCTCTGCTTTTCTCTGGCTTTTGCTACATCAGCCTGATTCCTGCCTTCATCTTCCCAGTACAACTTCTTATGTTCGTGCCCCTGAGTCCAAATGTCCCTTGCTTTTGAGGACATGATCATACTGGATTAAGGTCCACATTTAACCTGATCATCTGTAAAAATTCTGTCTCCAAATAAGGACCTATCCACAGGGACTCAGAGTTAGGACTTCGACATTCTTCAAGGGAACACAATCCAACCATAACCCCAAAGTCACCATGAACAAAATGATCTAATTATCCTTTTAAAAAAACGTTGTTCTTTTTACCATCCTTGAATGAGAAGACAGCGCTACCAACGTGGATCCAGAGGGCAGTCCTGGAGCTGTCCTGACTCTCACTCTCTGCTGAGCTAAACACCCAGTCCTGCTTCTCCCACCTCTTAAGGATCTCCCGGGGCTTGGTCAGTTCCTCTCCAGCTAATGCCTGTAGTGAACAGCTACAGCCCTTTCATGCAATAGACTCTCACCTATCCTCCTGTCCTGGCCTGACCTTTGCCCTCCTATCTTCTATGCTCTTTTGAATACTGTGTCTCATTTGCCTTAGGATCCCATGGGCTTACACAGTGTCTGCCACGAAGATACTCAGCACATGGGGATCACTGAAGTAATTCAAAAAACTGCATTAGGGCTGGGAATGTATGTAGCTCAGTGACACAGCACTCGTCCAGAGTTCATGAGGCCCTAGGTTCAACTCGCAGCACCGCAAACAAAACAAAACACAGCATTACAAACACAACAGAAAAAATGCCATTTGGAGTCATCCATGGGCATTGGAAATAAATTCTCCCACTGTAACAAATGTTGAGCACTCAGGAGTCTGAGGCAGGAGGATTGCTGCAAGTTTGAGGCCAGCCTGAATTACAAAGCAAGTTCAAGGTAAACCTTAGTGAGACCCTGTCTCAAAAAGACACCTCCCCCCCAAAATAAACAAATGTTGTAACAGTATTTCTTATAATGAGGTTTCATTTTTGTGGAAGGTACAATTCAAGTATTATTTGTTATATAGTATTTAAAAAAAAGAGTTATAGCCGGGCATGGAGGTGCATGCCTGTGTGCACGCCTGTGTGCACGCCTGTAATCCCAGCACTCGGGAGGCTGACACAGGCGGACTGCTGTAAGTTCAAAACCAGCCTGGGCTACAAAGTGAGCTCAAGGTCAGCCTGCACTGCATAGCAAGACCCTATCTCAATCAATCATCAATTAACAAAATAAAATGAGTTATACAGCAAAGATATCACTTTGTCCCTTGTAACCCAGACTGTTTTGGTGTTCCTTGAAGGTGTTTTGTGTTTTGGTATTGGAGATTGAGCCCCAGGCTTCACCCTGAGCTACATCCCCAGCCCATTTTCAGTTCTTACTTTTTGAGACAGGGTCTCACTAAGTCACTAAGTTGCCCAGGCTAGGCTTAAACTTGCCATCTTCCTGCCTTGGCCTTCCAGAGTGCTGGGATTACAGGTGTGCACCACAAGCCCCAGCTTGGAAATTTTGTCTACATCCATAATTAGGCACTTATGGCACACTACCTTATACTATTTTTTTTAAGATTATGTCGTCGCTCACACTTAGATGTAAGCTGCTTAAAAATAATGTCACTTATCTTTGAACATTCAACTGCACATGATCAACTGTTAAGCAGCATAGAGATGGAGTGAGAAAATTCACTGCCATCAACAATCACTCACATACTACGTCAGGAAAAAAAAAACCTGAATGGTATAATGCTTTGTCCAATATATATGATTTAGATGAAGAACATGGGCTCTAAAATCAGACAGGCTTGGTTTCAGATTTCTGCCACCCGCTGCCCTGTAGCCTTGGGCAATTTGCAAAGCTCTTTAAGGCTCAGTTGCCTCATCGATCATATGGGTTCCCCACTGGAGAACCTTCCTTACAGGGCGACAGTGAGAACCGAGCTCAGGCACGTGGAGTGTAACGCAGTGCCTGCCACACCGTGAGCGCTCACTGAATGGCCGCTCTTGCTATCATTATCAGTTCTTACTCCTTGCATTCCTGCTTCTAGGACCCTCCATTTAGTATCCTCTTCTTCCTCACTAACATCACCACCACCAATGAACATCTCTTAAGGATCCTGGAAGAAACTCTCTCATATTTTCGTGCTTCTGGGTGCTGGCTCTGGCAGGATTCTGTGGGAGTGGAAAAGATCCAAAATGTTTGCCCATCAAAGCAGGACCCAAGACTGGATATCCAAGGTCAATTTCTAGATTAACCGTGTGAGGTACAGTGTTCTGCCAGTACCTTTGAGTGCCCTGCATTTCTTACCTGTTCACCTGCTGCATGCGCAGCCACACGCCCCTCCCGCTGGGGCGCAGGCGGCCAGGGAGGGAGGTAAAGGTGCTTTGACTTCCCCATCAACCGGTGCCAGCTTGCAGCAGTAACATCAGGGGTCCTAAGCCACAGGAACTTGCAGTTAACCGTTTACGAGAATGTAACCAACAGGTGGCACCGTCCTAAAAACCAGCAGGGAACGTCTGCCAAGTCCATTTTCTGACACCCAGAATTTCTGAGGAAGAAAGAAGGATCTCAGAGGTTCGGTGGTTTATTTTCCTCCTTCCTCTGCACCAGGCCAGCTTCTCTTAGTTAGAAGTGACAGCAATGTTAGCGAGCAAGAATTGTGAATTATTGTCATATGATCCAAGTCATCGGGCTTGTCCTGGGGTGCGACAAAGGAACATTCAGCTAGGAGATGCAAGGGCAAGGCCCACTCCGGGCCATGTTGGGGAGCTCTAGAATTGGCAGTTAAGACAGGAAAAGGAAGAGGCGGGCAGAAAAGGGAAGTGAGAGACCAAGGAAGGAAGAAGACTGCCCTGTCCCCAGCACACGCGAAGTGCACGGCGCTGCTGGTGGGGGTGGAAGGGAGCGTGCTAAGTGGATGCAGGCTTATCAGTGCAGAACCTTCCAGAGAGAGGAATGCTGTTTTCCCTCCATTTCTCACCCACACCCCAGCACTCAGTCCTTAGCCCCCATATCTTCATCTGTGCCCTGAACTCTCCCGATTTTGAACTGCAGCCCCAGCTTCTCCTTTGAGCTCCAGACTAGTGCGATTATATTCCACTGGTTGGATACCAAAGGACCTCAAGCTTAACCTGTTTAAAACAAAATGTAAGGTCAATTCCTCCCTTAGACTGCACAAGGCCAACACATGTACCCTGCTCACCAGGACGCTACGATCAAATGCCTGAAAGCCGTCCTGGAATCCACTCTCTTTGCTTTATGCGGTATCAGCAAGCTGGTCAGCTCTGCCTCTAAGCTGCATCCCAACCCTGTCCCTTCTTGTGCTCCCAGGGTTCTTCTGGTCACCACCTCTCGCCTGTCTAGTGGCACAAGCTCGGGCAGGTCTCTCTGCTCCCACGCCCACCTCCCCGCCGCACACCTCCTCACCTCTGTCCACGGAGGAGCCAGCATGGCTTCCAGGATGAAATGTAGTCAGACCCTATCACTCCTCTTTGTGAACCCCACAAAGGCTTTCCAGACTCCAAGGCCCTCCCATGGGCCACCAATCTCAACCGAGTCCAGCCCTTCCTGTCCCCTCATGGCATCCCTTACGGCTGTTATGGTTGATACATCGCATCAACCTGAGGAGTTGAGAAGTGCAACTAAGAGACTCAGCAGGGAGCCAGGTTCTTGCTTTGTAAATATCCTCATCCTGTGCAAGAGGAAGGCAAGGACATTTTGTGAG
>RJWT010050264.1:0-10885 GCA_004365215.1 Cuniculus paca | reverse complement strand
TGACTCTTCCAAACAAGCATAGACACCCTCTTACATTATGATAGGAAATAATTTTGCTAGAGCATTTCCTGCTTAACATTTGCATAACATTAATGAACCAGGCAGGTGATTCATCCAAGAATAAAGGGAGAGTCCCAGTCTTCACTTACTGCAAGACAGAAAACTGCTCTCAGCTTTCAAAAGGCAGCTGTAAAAAGTTTGTTTCCCCAGCCTCTACCGCGCTCTGCCTCTCTGGAAGGAGCCAGCTCCTCTTAAGCACTTGGTGAGGGTCTGGAGCTGGCAGAGGGAGCTCTGTGACTCTCAGCACTGGCTCTAGGGGTCCCTGTGCCTGCTCTCTGGGTGGCAGGGCCTCCGTTCCCCAGAGTAACCATTAGGGGAAGTGGTTTGGTGAGCCACCGGTGCTTGTGCTCAGTCATAATTTGTAAGGGCAGGGTAGAACTCATCTGGGCACTGAGTATGGCCTATGCTAGGAACCGAAGGCTACAAAAATGAACAGGCTGGAACAGGATATTGCATGGTGCCAAAGCGTTACTCCACTTTATTCATTGCAAGGGGAGCTATCTGGTGATCAGAACTTTAATCAGGTGCTCCAAACTGGTCCCTGACAGCGGGGCACCTGACCCATGCATTCTGATGACATGCCGCATCCAGGATGAAGCATCACTTTTTTTTTTGTGCTGGGAACCGAATTCAGGACCTCGCCCTTGCCAGGCCGGCGCTGTGCTGCTGAGCTATATTCCCGGTCCAAAGCATCACTTGTGAAATAGTTTTTCCAATAATGTTTAACCTGAACCACCCAACCTATAGTTGATAGGAAACATGAATGATAGAGAAACAAGTTCAACTGCATCACACACACGAGCTGAGTCAAACTGACTATGTAGGCCCTTGGCTATGTTTATTAGTTGTGAATCCAGGGATAATCTGACTTTTCTGGGACTCAGTTGTCTCTCCTGTAAAGTGAGTCTAATTCAAATTCAAATATAACAGGACCTTCCTGGACAGCTCAGATTTGGCCTTGCTAGATAATGATGCATTAAAAGATGAAATTAAGACATCTGGGCTATAGCTCAGTGATAGAGCACTTGTCTAGCATGCATGAATTTGATCCCCAGCACCACAAAGAAAGAAAGAAAGAAAGAAAGAAAGAAAGAAAGAAAGAAAGGAAGAAAGAAAGACAGACAATAAGGCAGTGTGACATTTGTGACATTCTGTAAGAAAAACGGCCTGAATTCTTTGGAAAGTTAGTATCTTAAATAAAAGAAAAAAAAGTTGGTGGATTATTCTGCATTAAATGAGACTAAAGAGAAATAACCAAATGCAACATTTAAATACATTTTAATTCAAATCTAGTTGGAAAAATAAAACAAAACCTAACTGAAAAAGACACTTTTGGGAGAAATTTGAATATGAAGTACATATTAGATGATGTTAGGAAACTGCATTTTTATTGATAGTGTTATCGTTCTTCCCTTTTTAATCTAATTTTTATTTTTTGTGGTTCTGGGGATTGAACTCTGTTCATGAATGCTAAGCAAGGGTTCTGCCACCAAACTACATTCCTGGCCCTTTAAAAAAATTTTTTTGAGACACCTTCTAAGTCACCCAAGTTGGCCTTGAACTTGGAATCCTTCTGCCTCAGCCTCCCAGGTAGCTGTGATTACAGTTGTGCAGCACAGCACTTGGCTGATAAAATGTTCTTATTTTTGGGAAATGCTTTCTGCAATAACTAGTGGTTAAGTGTCCCGAGGTACAATTTATTTTCAAGTTGTTCAGCAAAGGAGTTAAAAAATTTTAACAAATAATGAATATAAATAAAGTACATTCTACTACTATCCATTTCAACTGTTTGACAATTTTAATAATAAAGATTGAGGAAAAACAACATTTTTCCTTCAAATTTTCCTTTTATTCTATGTATAGTCTTCATTTTAAAATAGTTTGACTTATATTTTGGGCTTCGTGATGGTGTGACTAAGTGGCACATTTAGTAGAAACCTTACTTTTGCATTGATGACTCATCTTTCCCAAAGCTGGTGATCTATGGTCCTGTGATTTTCTCTGGTGACAATGGCTGGTGGTGGTGGCTGCAGCAGTGGCCGGCACTGGGGAATGCAGCTCCCAAAAGCCACAGCCAGGGGGAAAGCAATTGCTACCGAGCACTGACATTATGTGGGACGGTGTTTTCAACATATTTTACACTGAGGAGCGTCTGGACTAAGTTCTTTGTTTTTTAAAAAATTTATTTTGGTAGGGATGCAGCTCAGTGGTAGAGTGATTGCCTGGCATGTACAAGGGTCCTGGGTTCCATCCATAGCACAGCCAAAAAACCCAAACCAGACCAAACCAAACCAAAACAAAACAAAGAAGAAGTTTGTTATTGCTGTCGTTTGCTTGTTTTTATTTTGTTTCGGCACTAGGGATTGAACTCAGGGCCTTCACACTAAACTACATCCTGAGACCTTTTAAAATTTTTTGTATATATTTTGAGATAAGGTCTCCTTAAATTGCCCAGGCTGGCCTTGAACTTGCGCTCCTCCTGCCTCAGCCTCCCAGAGGGCTGGGATTACAGGTATGTGCCGACATTCCTGACTTGCTGTTGTTATTATCAAGAGGTACAGGGGGCAGCGGTAGGGGCCAGTGTTCCAGGCAGGACTAGGGTTACAGTTCTCAGTCCATCTGGTTCTACCATTAACCAGGTGACTCTGGCTGACTCTCCAACAATTTACTCTCTATTACATACCTGTCACGTGCTCAAGGTTTATTTATTTATTTATTGGCTTTTTTGAGACAGGGTCTCACTATGTAATTTAGGTTGGCCTTGAAATATGTAGCTCAAGCTGGCCTTGAACTCACAGCAATCTTACTGCCTCAGCCTTCCAAGTGCTAGATTACAGGCCTGTGCCACTATGCATAAACCATCAGAGAAGCTGGGGACCACACAAGCCTGCCCTCAGAGAGCTGCTGATCCAATTGAGAGACATCTTTCAGCAGCTCCCAATAAAACAAAGAGGAAGAAAATCAAAATCATGGTTCCAGAAAGTTCCATCAATTCTGTCACAGGAGCAGGGAGGGAGATTCATAGAAAATGCAGTTTTTGTTCCTCAGGATTTTGATAAGCAAGGGTGAATGGTATTCTCAGAGGATCATAATGACTAGGAGGGTTGGATGGTTTTCTCATGGTTGTAGACTGCTGATCTATATTTGGTTTGGTCTCAGAACTTGGCCTCCAAGCTTGACATTCTTCTGTTTCTGTGAGGCATAAAAAAGGCTTCCTGTCTGTTGACTTGGAAGGAAAATGCTTGCTTAGTACTGGTGCCAACTCTGCTTTGATTTGAGACCTGCACTGATGGATCTTTGAACATGTGAGCATCCCACTGCTATTTGATTCAAGAGAATTTGAAAAAGGAAAAAGAAATTCTTGAGCCATGAAGCCCAGGATATGGTTCCCACTCTTCTCCACATGGGGCAGCAGGTTCTGAATCAGCACGGCTACATTAAGACGCGTAGGTCCGGACAGCTGTAATTTTAAAACTCAAATACCATTTTTGTTATTAACTACGGATTTAATAAATGCTGTCGAGTTACTGACTCTATGTTTACGATTATTATTTTTTTTTCTTTTTCTTTTTTTTGGTACCAGGGATTGAACTCACTACCTCATGCTTGCCAGGCAGGTGCCTGTGCTGCTCAGCTATATCCCCAGCCCCTCAAAAAAGTCAAGAACACTGAAAATTCACAGGTTTGGGAATCAAACTGGCTGGGGTTGAAATCTTGGTGCTCTGCTTATTAGCTGTGAGCCCAGAAGTAATTTAATTTCTCTGAGACTCAATTTTCTCTACTGTTAAATGGGTATAACTTAAATATAACTGCTCAGCTCTGATCTTGAGCGATAACTATGTATTTTTAAAAAGTAAGAAGACATAAATCTGTGAAAAATTAAAATACAGTATTTGTTGGAAACTGGGACATATTTTGAAGTGCTAGTCACTAGTAATTGATAGCTCTGTTTTTTCTTTCTCTTTCTCTCTTATTGGCAAGTAAAATAATGCCATTGATTATATCTCTTTGGTAGACGAGATTAGATTAGATGAAATATGGCAGATTCTGTAACACTCCAGAACTTTGAAAAGTCCCTCCAAATGTCCTATTCTTTGCCCAGATTTTCTTCCCCACTGTGCTGCCCTTGACCCTTTCCTCTCTGCTTGCACCCTGCCTGCCCTGGCCACCTCTTCTCCACTGAGTCCCTCATCTTTCTCCTCCACTTTCTCTTTGTTTTCCTGAGCACTCCTTTTTTTTTTTCCCTCTGGCACCGGGGTTTGAACTCACAACCTCGCACTTGCCGGGCAGGCGCTTACACCACTGAGCTAGATCCCCAGGCCTTGTCTTTTTGAGACAGGGTCTCACTGTGCCGTTCAGGCTGGCCTTGAGCTCATTTTGTAGCCCAGGCTGGTCTTGAACTTGCAACAATCCTCCTGTCTCAGCCTCCCAAGTGCTGGGATTACAGGCGTGTACCACCAGGCCCAGCTCTCTTGAATACTCCTAATCTGTCCCCTCCCTTTAGCCACTTGGGGTCTGTATGTCTTTAATTTTTAAAATTTATTATAGTTTTGTTTTGTTTTTGAGACAGGGTCTCACTATGTAGTTCAGGCTGTTCTTGAACTCACTGTGTAGTCTGGGATGGCCTCAAATTCAGGGCAATCCTTCTGCCTCAGCCTCCTGATTGCTGGAATTACAGGTGTGTGCCATCACACCTGGAAGTCCATGTCTTTATTCCAATTCCAGTTCAGCTTTGTCTTTCTCCATTTTTCTCTGTATCTTTCTTTAATTCTTCATTTCTCGTCCCCAGTAGCATCTGTCAAAGAAAATACTTAGGAATCTGTTTCTTAGAAGGCAAAGAGCAGGAAGGCAATTATAAATACTTAATACTTTGTGGCTTTATGGATAATAGTATCTACCTCTTGAGGTTTTTGTGAGCATTAAATAAGATTGGGAATATAAAACACTTAGCAAATTGCTGGCACATGTTAAGAATTCAGTAACTATTAGCTCTCATTATTTACTATTCTTTTATAAATGATCGTGCCATCCATATTATAATAGAAGAAGAGGGGGAATAAAAGGACAAAAAATCAACCCTGTCTCAACACTGTATTTTCCTACCAGTAACCATAAGTGCCTTGGTGAAATTTTCATTTTTGTACTTCTCTAGTGACACAGCATTCTTAGGAATCCTAGTCCATAAATGGAAACATAAAAAGATGGGAGGAAAGTCATTGTGAATTTTTAATGCCTTTTAACACATAGCATTCTGTGATATTTTTAGATCCCTGTAGAGGGGAACTCACTGTCTTCTTCCCGTATCCATTCTCTTTCCAGAAGAACATTCTGCAGAAATTTTTTTGAAAGAAAAAGGAATGCTATTACCTACTATTCTCCAGAAGTACCCAAAGAGGACTGTAAAGAGAAGCTTTAAAATTTACAGTCATTTTTTTCCCCAGTACTGGTGATGGAACCTAGGGACTTTACACTGAGCTATGTGTCCAGACATTTTTTAAATTTTGAGACAGGGTCTTGCTAAGTTGCTGAGTGGCTGAGTTGCCTGGGCTGGGCTTGAACTTGTGATCCTCTTGCCTCAGCCTCCCAAAGTGCTGGCATTACAGGATAATAATTTTTAAAAAGAGTTTTCTGTTTCTAGTTGTGGAACATAAGAGGAAACTGCAGTTTCAACAGCGCGTTGTGGTCTCAGTTATCATTTCACATTCCCTGAGTGGGCATTGAAGAGACTGCCCCAAAGGCTGAGACCAGAAAGCAAATCCTGATGTGGACTGAACTATACCCCCAATTTATGTGGATGACCTAATTCCTGATGCCATAGCATTTGGAGATGAGGTGTTTAGGAGATGAGAGGGCCTGGTGAACAGAATACCACCCTTGTGGGAGGAGACTGCAGAGAGCTGCTCCCTCCTGCCACAGACCTGTTCCTGTGAGCAGACACCAGCCAGTGGCTGCCTCCTGGCCAGGAGAAGAGGTTCCAGAATGAACCCCAATGTACTAGCAGTTTGACTTTGCACTTCTAGCTCCTAGAATCGTGAGAAGTAAATGTCTGTGTTTAAACTACTCAATCTCTGGTATTTACCATGGCAGCTCAAGCTGACTCAAGCAGGTTAGTGGTCTCCTGTAGTCAAAATCAGCCAAAGGGTTAGTGTAGAGTCTCCTGAGGCCAGCTTCTCCATGTGCAGCACAGCCTCTTAAAGTAGTCTTTTAAAATTATTTATTTATTTACTTATTTATTTTTTGCTGGGTGGTTCAGGCTGGCCTCAAACTCACAGCTATCCTCTTGCCTCAGCTTCCCAAGTGCTGGGGTTACAGGCATGTACCACCATGCCTGGCCTTCTAAAACAGTCTTGTTACCAGAATTCTGGGGTCATGTCCCATGGTGACAAAAATGAAACCACACACAGAGGAGACAGCATGCAAGCAAATTTATTTAAAAGATATGAAGGCAAAGAAGTAAAGCTCCTGCTAGCTGGACAGGGGTTCTGAGTAGGACACTCAAGAAGGCCCTTTGTCTAGGAGTTTCTAAGGGGTTTAGAAGGGAGCTTGGGTCATTGTGTAAGCAATGTAATCTCCACCCTATAGGGGACTACATACTTTTTTGGGTCCAACCTATGCAGTGGTCATGCAGCACCCATGTGTCCTTGAGCCAGTGGCCCACCTAGCCATGCTCGAGGGAGGTCCCAGGCTGTCCAAGGACACCTGGCAGATGTTTTGTAAGATCCCTGGAGGCCCATGACTCAACAGACTGTTTTGGGGGCTGCTGTTCTTACTGCCTAATAGAATTCGAACTCTTTTCTCATTAATTTCTGTTTTAGTATGATATCTGAGTCATATAAAAAGGGACAGATATGTTTGTAATGTTGTAAAACCAAAGGAAGTCTTGATGAACCTCAAACTTAGGACATCCTATTTTCAGGATGGTTGCACCATTCACCTCACCTATCCCTTGATTTCTTTGCTGACTGGAGAGTACAGGTTGGAGTTGAGCTCCCAGTGGCAGGGGTGACAACTTTCTCATATGCTGCTTTGGACTGGCCTTCAGGGATGCAGCATGGACCCTCTTCGATTCCCTCGATCCCTTAGGTTAAACGTGAGGAATAGGACAGAAATCCCTGGTGTCATTTCTGGGAAATCGGGGTCTCTCCTCTAAAGGGAAATTCTTAATCTATGTAACTCTTTTTTAGGCTCTGAGAGGAAAGAAAAAGATGATAAATTTAGAAGCAGTTTCCTGGGAAGTCATTTGACATAGAAAGCACCTTTCTTCCCTCCCTCCAGTTTGCTATGTTTGAATTGCTCTCTCTATGCATGATGGAAGAAGAAATTTGTGCTTTTTAAAACAAGAACCAAAGTTAGGCATGGTAGTACAAGTGCCTGTAATCTCAGCACTTGGGAGGCTGAGGCAGGAGGATCACCATAAGTTCAAGGCCAGCCTGAACTACATAGTGAGACCCTGTCTCCAAAAATACATTCTTACATATGCATATATGTACATATGTACGCATATACCAACTGCTGCTACTTTAGAGAAATGTCTTATTTTGCACGTGAGGGCCGAGTTTAGGAAAATACCTTGCTGTCCTCTTGGGCCATTGGCTGTGGGCACTCCCTCAGCCCCAGGGGCTACATGTAGAGGTCATTTGGAGGTCACTTGAATTGTCCCACCCAAGAAGATGGAAAGAATTTTGAATTTCTAGAAACAACCCTAGAGAGAGTTGCAAGAAGGCAGAGAATAGAAACAAGGGGCCAGGGAAAGGATTAGACAGAGCAGGAAGTCTGTTAGAGTCAGGTGGGCAGGCTGAGTGACAGCCAGTGAGATGCTCAC
Organism: Cuniculus paca; assembly: GCA_004365215.1. Lineage (NCBI taxonomy): Eukaryota > Metazoa > Chordata > Mammalia > Rodentia > Cuniculidae > Cuniculus > Cuniculus paca. Next base: position 3,003 of record RJWT010050264.1, on the reverse strand, counting down.
AGAGGCAGGAAAGTGGGCAACTGAGCACCTGGAGGACGACAGTCACGCAGTGCCTCCAAGTGACCGCTTCCCAAGCCTTTGCCAAGATCTGCTGCAGCCCAGTGTGTGACAACCATGCCTGTTACCCCAGCTACTACAGAGGCAGAAGCAGAAGGATTGGGAGTTTGTGGCCAGTGTGGACAGTTTATCAAGACCCTGACTCAGAATAAAATCTTAAAAAGGGCTGGCATTTAGCACAGTGCTCCCTGGACTCAATCCCCGGTACTATGTGTACACATGTGGATAGACAGACAGACAGTGAATGTTAAAAAAAGATGCTGTACTTAACTGCTCTGGGAGCGTGATGGTGCTGGGCTCCAGGGGAAGACCTGGAGAAGGGCAGACAGAACATTGAAAGAGGAGGTGTTCACAAGAATGAAAACCCCAGAAACTCACAGCTGGGGCCATTTAGTTTCAGGGTTGAGGGACAGTGCAACTCCCCAAGGCTGAGGACTTTTCACTCCCACTCTGAGTCATGCAGTAAGGTGTGCTTTGGCCCTGGAAGACACAGGTTCCATCCAGCTGCTGGCAGGAGAGAGACCCAGGAGGAGGAGGAGGAGAATGTACATGACCAGCCTCTGTAGTCCTGTGGTTTTCCCTAGCCCCATTCTGGGGAAAAAGTGAAGCTTTGGTTCTCAAAACAGGGTCAAAGTCTGAGGGCAGCAGCTCTTGATGTTCTTGTGGTCTAACTGGTGCTGGCAGAAGGCCTGGAGTTGGCAGCCCGACAGGCCTGACTTTGTGGATGTGAAGCAATGGGAGGGAATGCAGGAGGGTCCGTGGCCCTCAGAAGCAGCCACTTACCATCTCGGCATGAGCAGGTAACACTGTTACTGTGACAGTCGGCAATGACTGCCTTGTGCACCTGGCTGTTTTCATGCTTCTGAAATTCCTTCTGCTTACTTCCTTTCTGTCAGATGTAATTTTCAGTAAGGTAAGAATATAACTGTTAAAGGATAAAAGTATAAGTTAGTGTAAATGTCTCAATTGGCTTTATCTGTGATTTTGGAATCAGACAACACTTCTTCCTGCAAAACACAGTAAGTGTTCCAGTGAGAAGAACAAAAGCAGAAACAAAGAACAAAGAGCAGATTGTTCATTTCAAAGATACTTTCCTCCTTAGGAGGGGACAGGGAAACAGAACAATAGAAAAATAACTGGTTGTCAGGCTACTTCAGGTTACTTTTTGGTAAGGATTAAAACAAAAGGCTGGGAATAGTGGCACATGGCTGTAACCCTAGCCACTCAGAAGGCTCAGGTAGGAAGGTGGCAAACTGGAGCCCAGCCTGGGCAACTTAGTAATTTAGTTAGTCCCTATCTCAAAATAAAAAAAACAGAAAGGATTTGGGAAGGCCCTGAGTTCAATTGTTAGTACCACAGAAACAAAGCAAAAACAAAAACTATTCAAACAAACCATAGACATATTATCATGCCTACCAAAAATGGATTGAGAATTTGACTAGTAGCTTTCTCTTCTGATTTTATTTTTTATTTTTTTAATTTTTATTTTAAAGAGAACAAAGCCAAGCAAAATAAAACAGAATTAAGCCAATCAAAACAGACCAGTGTAAGTGACACAGAACTTCAAAACAATAGGAAATCAACAATGGTTACCATAATGCCTCCTGCTGTCTTCAAAATAGCTGCCAATACCTTCAGACATAGTAAAAATCAAACAAAATGAACAGAATAGAACCAATAAAAACAAAACAATGACTACAATAAAGAACTTCAAAACCAGACAATAGTAAATCCAAAATGGCTACCATAATATAGCTTGTTATCTTTGAAATAGCTGCCCATGCCATCGGATACAATAAAATCAAACAAAACAAAACAGAATAAAACCCAACCCAACGAAACAATGAAAATCATACAGGACTTCAAAACAAGATGATAGGGAATCAACAATGGCCACTACCTTCAGAAGGAGATCCCCCATAGATGCTACATTGCATATTGTTATCCTCTGAATAAATGATCAGACTACCAGTTTTAGGCCTGCAAAATCAGCGAAACACTAAACACTACAAGCATTTAATGGTATTTTATCTCAATAGCTATCATCATAGTCTGTGTTTCTCCAGATCAGCTGGTCGCTTACAGTGTGTGTGGGGGGGTGCTGGCTCTTCCTGTTTTCCATCCTGTGCATGGGAAGAGGCTGGCATCTGGCTCTCCCCCCAGAAGCCGCACATGGCGCTGATTTGCAGGGAGAGCTTGCTCATTGGTGACTTCTTGTTCTCCCCCACAGTCCACGAATGGCACTGACTCTCAGGGAAAGGCTGGGGTCTGGCTGTGCCCCCAGCTGCCCATGCATGATGCTGATTCACAGGTTCCCTTCTGATTTTAGAAGGTCAAATACTTTAGTTACATTTGTTGCTGTGGAACATTACCATGAGCAACTCCATTTTGATTTTTAGCTTGCTCCATTAGGGTAATGCAGGAGCTTAGTCCAAAACAATGGCTTCCTGTAATTTGTATTTAACATAACTCTCCTATAAATACAGAGTAATCACCTGTCAAAGTTTTATTTGGTTCACTAATGAGGTAGCCAGTATGGCAACAATGCCATTTTAAAGGAGAATAGTCTGAAGTGTAGGTAGGCAGTGAAGAGAAGAATGCTGAAAAGTGATTAAATTAGGTTCAAAATGGGTTAATGTTTGTATAGTGTATGCATCATTTGGGCTTATCTTTTCTTTTTTTTATTTTAAAGAGAGTAGAACAAAACAAAACAAAACATAACAAAACAAAGCAAAAGAAAACAGAATAGTCAAACATTCAAAACAGAACACTGCAAGCTATACAGGTTTTCAAAACATAACAACAGGAGATTAACAATGGTTACCCTAGTGTCTCTTGCTTTCTTCAAAATGGTTGTTCATACATTTACAGACAATAAACTCAAACAAAACAAAGTAATATAAAACCAGATAAAACAAAAGAGCATTACAGGCCTTCAAGTCGGAC
>RJWT010050263.1:0-10877 GCA_004365215.1 Cuniculus paca | reverse complement strand
TTTTAAAATTGTATTGATACATTTTACTCTTTTATGTAACTTTAAAAATTTTTTTGTTTTGGTTTTTATGAGATAGGGTCTTACTATGTAGTGCAGGCTAGCCTTGAACTCCCTTACATGGCCCAGGCTGGCCACAAACTCACAGCAATCCTCCTGCCTCAGCCTCTCTGGAGTGCTGGGATTACAGACATGTGCTACCATTAGCTCAGCTATCCTATATTTTGATAGAACCTAACTTTTCTTTCTCCCAGAGTTGAAAGAAACCTTGGGGCCACGGGATGTCCTCAGAAAGCTGCAAGAGACCGCAGTCCGCGACCAGGAGCCAAACAGTGGCAGCCAGAGATGCTCAAAACTGAAGTTTTGGAGGTCGCACTGCATGGGCACCATGCTTTCTTTGCCTCCTGGGCAGTATGTCAAATGATTCAGCTAGGCTTCCTAAGCAGCTTCCGGAACACTTGCTGTTGTGGTGCAGACCAAACCAGGGAATGGGGAAGCCCCCTGGAGGAGGGATCGCCCAGGCAAAGCTGGGGGTGTGGCAGTGATTCAAGGTGCAAAGTGTGCCAGCTGGAGAACCCCAGGCTAAAATTAACCATCCTCCTCCCCCTGTGCCCCACATGTATTGCTCTCAATTTTAGCTTTTCCCAAAGGAGTTCAAAGCACTTACAACTTGCTTTTCTTCTTTTTTGGGGGGTACTAGAGATTGAGCCCAGGCCTTTATAGTGAGCTACAATCCCAACTTCCCTTTACTTTTTGAGACAAGATCATCCTAGGCTTAGGTTTGAACTTTCATTCCTTCTGTTTCCATTTTTCTCAGATTACAGGCGTGTACCATAAAATTTGCTTCTTGAAGTAAGTGCAGAAACAGGGCCAACAGGCATTAAAGGCTCAGGAAGTGGCTGGTTAATGTGCATAGAAAAACCAGAACTCACAGCGGTTACTGTTTTAGTTCCACTTTTCCAAGTGCTGGGATTACAGGCGTGTAACACCATACCCATGTTTTCACTTTTCTATACTCTTGCCCAGAGTTAAAGTTTCAGTTTCTCAAATCAGCTGTCAGTCAGGTAGGTCACAGTTAAACTTTTTTTTTTTTTTTGAGACAGGGTCTTACTCATTATGTAATTCAAACTGAACTTGTACTCACTATGGAGCCCAGGCTGGCCTCAAATTTAGATGATATTCCTGCCTCAGCCTCCTGAAGCTGGGCTTACAGCTGCCACATCTGAACTTTTAAGCTCTTTACCCTGCCAACTGTTGCTACTTAGTCACACACATTGAGTGCTGAGCCCCATATTGTGATGGGGGAGCAGACATTTTATTTTATTTTAATTTTGTGGCACCAGGGATTGAACTCTCGACCTCACGCTTGCCAGGTAGGTGCTTACACCACTGAGCTAAATCCCCAGGCCTTGTCTTTTTGAGACAGGATCTCACTATGCTGTTCAGACTGGCCTTGAGCTCACTTTATAGCACAGGCTGGTCTTGAACTCCAAAACGATCCTCCTGCCTCAGCCTCCCGAGTGCTGGGATTACAGGTGTGCGCCACCAGGCATGGTGACATTTTACTCTTTTAAAATAGTCTCACTGACTGTGTAATTCAGGCTGGTCTCGAACTTGCAGCTGTCCTCCTGCCTCAGTCTATATGCTAGTATTATAGGCATCTATTACTAGGCCCAGGTGACACTTTAAAAAGATACAAACTAGTCAGGTGTGATGGCACAGGCCTGTCATCACAGCTTTGGGAGGGTGAATCAGGAGGATCACCTGAGAGACAGTTCATAGCGTGTTTAAGGCTAGCCTGAACTATAAAGCAAGACTCTGTCTCAAAATAAGTTTGAGGCCAGCCTGAGCCACTTAGGGAGACCCTGTGCCAAAAAAAATCAGCTTAGTGCGAAGGCCCTGGGTTTACAGTATATCCCCAACTTACAAACAAGTTCTGTTCTGGGAGAACATTTTTTTTTAATGGTACTGGGGATGGAACTCAGGGCCTTGTGCATGCTAGGCAAGTACTCTACCACTGAGCAACATCCCCACGGAGATCACTGTTAAGTAGGATTCATTCGTAGTCTGACAAAATGAATCTTACACACCTTTGACACATATATAAAGCATAAAAATCCCAAACACACACAAAAGTACTGTAGAAAAACGTTTTACAGCTACTTTAAAATGGCAGTTCAGTACAGTGCCATATAGGGGATTACACAGAGTAAATGGACAAGAAAAGCATTACTAACTGGAGAAGGAAGGGTAGGTGAGAGATGGTGGAGCTGAAGGATCATCAGCAATAGGCTGTGGAGGGTAAGATGTAATTTGGTCCACCTGATGTTGGTGACATTGGTTTTTTGATGGATTCAGTTTACCCCCTTGAAAAAATGATCCAGCAATATCTGAGTAGTGATTCTTTTCATTATCCATAAGTGTTGCTAGAAATTCTTGGGCAGCTATGGTCTCTGCACTTGTAGCCTCACCAGTTACTTTTCCATTCTGAAGGCTGGCTCTAGCCTTCAATCTATTAAACCATCTGTGGCTGGCAGGAAAAGATGCACCCTATTTGCCCTGTTTTTTGTTCAAGTCGTCAAATAGGCTTTTAGCTTTTTCTTGAATAGTCATTAAGTGGGACTTGACACTGACGCTAACACTGCATCCACACATTGAGAAGTTTCTCCACCTCCTCTATCACTGTACCACGCTTTTTGGATATTATTGACTTCACTGGCACAGTCGACTTCACAGGTTCCATGATCTTGTCTTTATTCTTAAGAATTGTGCCAATGGTTGAATGATTCATGTTTTAAGAACAAGTGATGTCTACCATCTTTTCGCCTGGTCCAGTCTCTCAATTATTTTTCACTTTTGTTTCCATGGTTATTGCTTTGTGCTTCCTAGCTGTCTCCTCCACAGCACTTTTCTTCTTCCAGGCATCCTGGATTCTGATTGAGCACCATACTGCTGTACACTATTGAGCTGTACATAAGCACACAGCAGCACAACTGCGACAGTGGCCGACAGACACCTTAACTACTTCCGCAATTTGTTCATCTTCCAATGTGTGCAAGGTCCAGTTTGTATCTGTAAAAATTTGCAACTTGAATGTTCAAAACAGGGACTTGCCATATTTAAGGTAATCTTGCTTTCTCAGTCAAGGGGTATTCTGCTATTTATTCCTGTTAATGGGAAGCACCTCAGTTCTCCTTCAGCCAAGAGTGCTAAGCTTAGGATTCTGGCCAGATCAGGTGCAGGCTTGTGGCAGAATTCATTCACTCAAACCGTTTTCAGCACTTACTGTGCACACAGAGGTTCTAGGAGAGGAGCGCAGCTACTGGTATACTCTTGACTGAGGAACAGTCTTCCTCTGTCAGGGTTGGTTGACCAAGCCAGCAGCTTTGGGAGGGATGCACATGGAGTATTGAGCGAGGAAGGAGACATCCGCCTAGCCAGCCAGATCAGCCGAATCAACCCTGGTGAACAATGGAGAGATGGATATCACAGCCAGATCGCCCTCACATCTGAAGTATGTCTTCTTTGAGGAGCTGACAATCTTGCTGGGGAGTCACATACATGAAATAGCTAAAATAGTATTAGGTATAGACTAAACGCTGTGAGTATTCAGAGAAACTGGGTTGGAGTAATCAGGGAAGGCTTCCTGGGAAAGTTCGTATTAAGTGTCCACAATGAACTGTAATTCATCTTTGCAACAGTTGTTTACAGGTCACTTAATAAACATGCATGGAATCCCAGTCCTCTGGGAGCCTGAGGCAGGAGTCTGATAAAGTTCCAGCCCAGGCTGGGCAATTTAGCGATTTAGACCTTGTCTCAAAAAATAAGAAAAGGGATAGGGATGTAGCTCAGCGCTAAGACCGTGGGTTCAATCCCTAATTAACCCCGCCCCCGCCCCAAACAGTAAAGCGAGGTAATGGAACAGCGAGCGAGGTGGGTGAAGGCGACAAGCCCAAAGAGTTGTCAGAGAAAAGGAGTCCGTTTTTGAAGGCACTCGGCCGAAGTAAGAACCTCAGGCAACTACAGTACTCACTGCCTTTATCCTTTCTGGCATATTCGAAGCATTGAGACATTCTTGAGGTAGAGGAAAAAAAAAACCCAGTAACTTCCTACATCGGCCTATTCCAGTCTGGAGGGAAACGAAAGGAGACCCATATCTAAGAATTGATACCCCTCTCGTATCCTGATGCATAATTCATGAACCTGTAGCGTTTCCACCCTCCCACTTCCCCAGAAGTCCCTTTCCGGAAGCCGGGATCCCAGTTCTGAAGCTTCAATTTAGTCTTAAACCCAACCCGCCTTCACTTCCGCCATGACGTCACATCCAGATGGCTCTCCCCCCTCTTAAACAGAAGCCACTTCCGCCCCTATGTGTCGTGACTTCCGCCCGAATATCCCGGAGCGCTAACAGCGCCGGAAGTGTTCTGGCCGCTCCCGGAAGTGACTCGGCCTTTGCACTCCCTCCCTTTCCTCAGTGCCACCCCCCCCCCTCGTGGCTATTTCCCTCCCTCCCCCCTTTTCCTTTCCGGCGCTCCCGCCTTCTCTCCACAGCGACTCTCTCTGGAGCCTGGGGGGGGGAGGGGGCGTGGAGGAATTGGGGTTCCCGGGAGCTCCAGCTCCAGCACTTCCGGGTGAGTGTTCTGGAGGGCGGGGGACCACCCACTGCCTCGCGCCCCCGCCCTACGGGTGTCTCGCGCGCGCTCGTCGCGTTTGAGTGTGTAGGTCTGTCTCGCGCCTGAAGTGCGTGCCCGCGCACCCCGCCGCGCGCTCTCTCCCTCCTGGCCCTCCCACCCCACTGGGTTCCCTCCTTTCCCAGCACACACCGCCCCTCCCGTGCTCCGGCTCAGGCTTTGGCGCCGCCGCAGCCGTTGCCGCTGGGTGAGTCTCGCGCCGCTGCAGCTGGCGCACGCCGCGCACCCTGCTCCTCCCCCTCCCCTTTTCCTGGGGGGGAGGGGGGTCCACGGTGTGACTGTAAGTGTCCGTCCCGGAACCGGAAGTGGCTGTGGAGGAGCGGGCGATGGGGAGGAATGGGGGGGCTTAGGGGGCGGGTGCCTGTCTGGTGGGTGGCAGAGTTCATCTCCCTGGAGGGGTTAGGAGGGACGTCCCAAGGAAGGGTCTTGGAGGAAAGAGTGGGGGGTGACATCAGGAGAAAGCTCCCCCGAGCTGTCTCAGGGGATCGAAGGTTTGGGGGGCACAGCTGGGGTCTCCAATAGCTAGACCACTGTGCTGGCTGGGGAGGTAGTTGTTGGCACCGGGCCTTGGTAGGCAGGGGGCGAAGTCCTCGCATAAGTAGGGGGAGGCTAGAGGAAGTAGCTGGGCCTGAACTTGGCGCTGTGCCTGACACAGGGCTGGTGCATCCCCCCCAGCCTTCAGCTTTGCCTTCTGAGGCCACTTCTCAGGAGCAGGGACCCCCCTTGCCCTACAGCTTTAGTGTTCGCTGACCCCATGTACCTGCGGACAGGACGGGGAGACGAATCAGTGTCTGAACCTAGGAGAACCCAAACGCTGGTGATAGTTCATCTTAGTTTCTGAGAATTGCATTTATTTCCCTCGTATCCACGTAGGAGTAGCACGGAACTCCCATTACTTTATCCTTCCATCTTTCAATTGTTGGTTGGGAGTCAGCCTGCCTTCCAGACCGACTGCTGACTGTCAAGGAATTCCCAAGCTTTCTACAGTTCTGTGGTGGCTGCACGCTCACTGGCTCCTGTAACCTAGACAATTTGTTTGCAGAAAGTTCAGGAGCCCTGGAAAGGAGAAAGAATAAGACGACAGGAGGAAGAGAGAGAGAGGGTAAGACTATTTTGGATTCTTTGGTTTTGGGGGAGAAGGGGTAATAATCAAATAGGGGCTTTTTTGGGACAATGTGACAAAGTTTCAAGTAATAGCAATCTTAATACTGGTGTTTGCTGTGGGAGGAAGATCAGTCTTTTCACACTATTTCTTCAGGGTACTCAAAAAGTTGCAGTGTAAAAAGTTGATACTGTACTCTTGTCCCCTTCTTTGCCACTAGTACTCAGTGGGAATGAAATGTGAAAAGCCCAAGTGAAACCACACCACTGAGTAGGGGTGTATTGTGTCCAAAGGAGAAAATTGTTCTGCTCTGGGCAAGCAAGGACCCTAATTGTCAACATAGCCCTTATGGGGTAGCTTATGAAATTATTTCCCTGTATTTGAAAGTGGAGCTAAGTTTAGGGTAAGGTTCCTATCCTTAATACCAGTGGAGTGTTTGAAGTAGATCTGTTGAGTAATCACAGAATTTGTGACTTGGGGTTATTTGAATTTGGTGATGCAGGGTGAACCTTTCAGGGTAAAATATTTTCTTAGGAAGTTTGAAGCAAAGATCACAAAACTGTATGGAGTAGATTCCAAAGTAAATCTGGGAGAATTCAGTGTGAGGCCTGATGATGATAATGAGAGTTTTAACAACAAAAATGAGTTTTAGGTAGCCTGAAGTGGCAATGAATGTGTGGAGTTAATTGAGAATTTATCACCCTAGGTTCAAACTTGTTTTTTTTGTTGTTGCTGTTTGGTTTTTTTTATTACCGAGATTTGAACCCAGGACCTTGCGCTTACCAGGCAGGCAATTATGCCACTGAACTATATCCCTGGCCCTCACCTTAGAAAATAAATATTTTAAAAACCAGTTTAAAGCCACTTGTGGCACATACCTATCATCCCAGCACTCTGGGAGGCTAAGGCAGAAGGCTCAAAAGTTCACACCCAGCCTGGACTATTTAGCAATTCTGAAAGACTGGGGATGACTGGGCTTGGGAGTATATGCATGTAATCCTAGCACTTTGGGAGGCTGAGGCAGGAGTATCTCCATGAATTTTAGGCCAGTTTTAACTATGAAGCAAGACCCAGTTTTTTGGGTTTCTTTTTTTTTCTTTCCATTTTTTGAGAGAGGTTTCTGTTGTGTTGTTCGGGTTGGCCTTGAACTTGCAGCGATCCTCCTGCCTCAGCCTCCTGAGTGCTGGATTACAACATGCACCACCACACCTAGCACAAGACCCTGTTTTTAAGAAAAGAAAAGGAAAAATAAAACCCAAAAACTGGGGATATAGCTCAGTACAAAGACTATAGGTTCAGTCTCCAGTACTCCACCCGAGGATCTAATTCCACGCCAGTTTATAACATTTCCCATAAATTTATGAACAAGTTGATAAATGAATTAAATATTACATATTTCTCCTCTAGGTTTATATGTTTATTATAATTTTAACCTTTTTTTTGGTACAAGGGATTAAACCTAAGGCATGCTAATCATGCATTCAATCACTAAGCTACACTGAGCCTTTTCTTAACATTCTCAGATATATCATTTAGAGTAGAGCGTGCAGGATGGGAAGGATGCAGTGCTGTCCTCCCTACAGGGTGCCTAATACCTTTGGCTGTTGGTTCTCAGGGAGAAGCTGCTGGTTGAAATTGGCAGCTGCGTGATGGGGGGCTGCTGGTCTATGTGTGGTATGATGGTCTTTATATTAAAGTTGGGGAAAAGCTGTTCTGTTACTTTGTATTTGATAGACTTTAATTATGAGGCAGCAGTAATAGGAGGCAGGCCCCAAATACTATTGGGATGGATTTTTTGTGGGGGCGGGGGGGGGACTGGGAATCAAACTCAGGACCTCATGCTTGCCAGGCAGGTGCAGCACCACTGAACTGTATTCCTGGCCCTGGGATGGACTTTCTTGAATGTCCTTAAAACCTGAAAGAGGTTAGTTTCTTCATTTCATATCCTTAGCTAGTATTTGAGAAACTTCTGAAGTTGTGCATGTTAGGAATGTTTCTCTCAATAGAATGTCTTAAAATTTTCTGTACTTGAATTTGAGCTTTTTTCTTTTTTTTTCTTTGGGTTTTTTGTATCTTTTTCTTGTTGATCTATCTTGTAGATGATTACTAAGGTGGAGGCTAAACATCCATTACCTTTGGGGTGTTTCTTTGTAATTATGTGGTCTTTATGTGATTTTTACTAATTGTTACTAACAGTCCTCATCATGTAGACCTATTCCTCTGATTCCCTTCATGACTTTCTAAAGGTTGTTTGTGTTAAAGGAATGGTATTTTCTTGGGAAAAGAAAATCATGCTTAGTTGGGCATGGTGGCACACTCCTGTAATCCCAGCACTCGGGAGGCTAAGGCAAGAGGATCGTTGCAAGTTCGAGACCAGCCTGGGCTACAAAGTGAGCCCAAGGCCAGCCTGAACTGCATAATGAGACCCTGTCTCAAAAAGAGCAAGAAAAAAAGAAAAAAAGAAAATCATGCTTTACTTGTGAAACAGCAGTAAAAAGTCCGCGTTAAGTAGAAGAAAGATGCAGTGATCTCCACTGTTTTTGTGAAAACTTTACGAGAGGCCATGATGCCTTTTCTAGATGGTTGGTGGCACTGTGGAAGAATGTGGTCAGATGGACAGAGCTCAGCAGCAGGAGTTCACATCCTACTCCGAGTTTCGTGGATGTTACCTAATAATGTCTCTGTATCACTTCCCCAGTGCTTCCAAGATTTGAGACCGGAAAACTTGAATGAATGATGCTTTCTTATTCAATTATAGTAAACTTCTCATTAACAGAACAGTTGAGGCTCACTGTAGGAGTAAAATTGAAATTAGAACTCAGATTTTCAGGCTGGCAGCATTCCTCTTTTCAGCTGTTGGTGGCTATAAGAGAAGCCTTCCTCTTCCTTCCCAGTCTAGGGTAAATGAAATCCTGTTTTGTTTTTTTGTTAACGCAGTACTGGGGATTGAACCCAGGGTCTTGGCACTGAGCTACATCCCCAACCCTTTTTTTATTTTATTTTGAGACAGGGTCTTGCTGGGTCACTAAGTTGTCCAGGCCCTGACTTGTGAGCCTTCTGTTTCTTCCTCCCAGAGTGCTGGGATTACAGGCTTGCGTCTCTAGGCTGACTGCTGCTTCATTTTTTTTAGTATTTTGCACTATAATAGTGAAAACTGACTTCTTCAGGTTGTGGGACTGTTGCTGTGTGCCTGTTGGGATGTTGGGATGATTTGCTGAGATTTTTCTCCATGAAAGACAGTAAGTAGCTGGAGCTTTAGCTCAGCAGCATAAGTGTCTGCCTGGCAAGCTCAAGGTCGTGATTTTGATCCCCGGTACCAAAAAAACCAAAAAAACGCAGAGTAAGTGGTAGAGGACAGTGACAAGGATGTGAGTGACCTGGCCCAGGGCACCTGTTCCCTAACCCTAACAGCCTTCACTCTTGGCTTCCCATTGGTCTCATTTCAAGCGATACATAGGTCTACGCTGACTCGACCAGAAGTCCCATAGGAATGTGTATGGTCTTTTCTCGTCTGAAGACCTGCTATGGTTGTAATCTTCCACTTTGTTCTCTTCAGAACTATAGCAGGGCAGTAGGCTGGCTATTCAAGTATTGAGGCAAGGGGGCTTTTTATTTATTGCCTTCTAGAAGCCTTACCTTCTTTCTCAGATTCCATCATTCCAGAACGAATGTCTGTGTAGCCAAGTGAGGTTTCGCAGGATCTTGAACTTGTCGCATATTGCTGTTAATGAAAACTTCAATCGCAAGCTGCGCAGCACAGTGCATCCCTGTAATCCTAGGATATAGGGAGGCTGAGACAGGAGGATTATAAATTCAAGGCCAGCCCAAGCAGTTTCATAAGACCTTGTCTCAAAATTTAAAAAAATTTTAAAAGTACTGCTGATGCCGGGCATGGTGGCGCATGCCTGTAACCCCAGCACTCAGGAGGCTGAGGCAGGAGGCTCTCCACAAGTTCAAGGCCAGCCTGGGCTACTGAACTACATAGTGAGACCCTGTCTCAAAAAACCAAAAACAACAAAAAACAAAACAAAAGGCTAGATTTGGTGACACACATCTGTACTCCCAGCACCAGAAGCTAAGGCAGGAGGATCTGCAAATTTGAGGCCAGCCTGGGCTACATAGTGAGTTCAAGGCCAGCCTGAACTGTATAACACTCTGTCTCTAAAAGACCAAAAAAAGGGGGGGAGGGGCTGGGGATGCAGATCAGCGGGTGCCCTGGGTTCTATTCCTCCAATACTACAAACAGAACAAAACTAAAAACTGATTTTTTTTAATATTATGAAAGATATTTTATTGCTTTGTAATCAACAAACTTAAGATGTCATAGGCAAAAATTTTAATTTCGACAACTATGTGAAAAAAATAGAACTCATGCCTGGAAAGATTCTCAGTATTAGTTCCTGAATCAAGCTACACCACCATAATGTATACTTTAGTTTGATCCCTTATAGAAACTTTCCTTAACCCACTGGGTTAAGTGCTTGGCTTTAGACCTCTGCTCTGTTTACTGTTTGACTTCGTACCTTCACTTTCAATATTTGAAAGATCGAGGTTACAATACATACCTCATAGAATGGTGGGGATTAAATAGGAGCAGCGATGCATACCTGTAATTCTAGCTATTTCAAGAGGGTGAGGCAGGAGGATCCCAAGTTCAAAGCCAGTCTAGCGACCTAGCAAGACCTTGTCTTAATATAAAATGGCTAGGGTTGTGGCTCAGTGGTGGAGCACTTGCCTAGCATACGAGAGGCTTTGGGTTCCATCCCCAGTGCTGGGAGGATAAAAAGGAATTGTGGGATTGATTGGTGTAAGAGATGTCAAAGTGCTTTCAATGCTACCTTGAGTATAGTAAGCTCTTAGTAAATGTTAATGATTATGGCAGTGCTGGTGACATAGTCTGCCACATCACTTAGTCTACCCTCTTTATGAAAGCTTACAGGAGTCAGGGACATGTAGGATAATACGAGTAGATGTGATCTTTTGGGAGAGGGGAGGACCTTGTTCAGGAATTCTATACATGTACCGTTTTTTTTTTGGTGGCAGTAGTAGGGTTTGAACCCAGGGAGGGCCTTTGCACTGTGTTATGT
>RJWT010050262.1:0-10895 GCA_004365215.1 Cuniculus paca | reverse complement strand
AAAAAAAAAAAGTTGCAGAGCACTCTTAATTAAAGTCATCAATCTGGGACTTCTTCAAAAAGATAGACTGACCATGTGTCCACTAAAACACAGAATAATAACAATAGCAATAAATGAAAACCCAAGGACAAAGAGAGGAGGATGTTTACAGGATAGGTGCTCAACAGTAGTGGTTTTCACAGTGTGGTCAGCTGGCCAGCAGAATCAGTATCAGTGGGGAAATTGTTAGAAACACAGATTCTTGGGTGTACCCCGCCCCTGCATACACAGACACTCTGGGGAGAGGTCTCACCACTAGTGTTTAGCAGGTTCCATCGTGATTCTGATGTTCACAAAATCTGAGATCCATTCCTCTGGTTCTCAGCAAGTTAGCTACTCCCTAGAGTATCTCATTAGCTTTTTAGTGACCCTTCCTTAAATCGGAAGGGATAATCAGAGATCACTGGAAATAAAAAAAAAATTCCAAAAATAAGCAAACAGAAAGTGTGACTCAGGAAGACACATATCATGCAGGGAATCAGAAGGAAAAAACAAGAAATTCTAAGTTGTATCCTGAAGAACAATTGAGAATGTTTTGCAATTTTATATTAATAAAGATACAAATGCTGTTGAGAAAACAGAAAATAAAACAGTAGTGAACTAGCTAAGTGAATCTTTCTGTCCCCAAATTTTAGCTGAAACAATGAAGTCCCAAAGCTGGAAGTGATGGATAAAAACCTTGAAGAGAGAGAGAGAGAGATTTGACCATATAGAGGGTAAGACTTATAAAGATGAACAGCAACACAGCCCAGTGGGGACTATGTACCTAAGCAGGCTAGAAACTCCAGCTCATGGAAGTGAAAGACTCGAATCATGGCACCATGTCGTTCACATCTACTGTAGCCAGGAGAAGAGAGCCCTGGAAAACTCCTTAGATAGATTCCAGGGCTGACCTCTAGGAAGGGAGTCTGCCCTCACTGTCTGCCTGGTCTGCGGATTCAGAGGCTTGAGGGCTTGCCCTGGTACACTGATCGGTAAGATAGCTTAGGAGAGGGCTGATCGGTTTCCTGAAGACTGAGGTCAGTCTGCCCTTCCTCAACCTCCCCTCTCTTGCCTTCAACACTGACCATTCCCTGTTCTTGAAACTTTGCCTCTTAGTACCCTTTCTTTCTCCTGGTTTTCTGCCCATTTCTGTGGATTCTCTTTGAGGGTTTCCTCTGTGGGGGGAGCAATGCTGAGGCTTCAGAGGTTTTGCTCAAACTCCTCTCATCTACGTTCACCTTTTCTCAGGGAAAAACCCCTCATCCATTCCCACACCCTTTATCTCTACCCATCAGACCCTGGCCTGTGCACACTGGAAATTGCTTGCTTACCAGATGTAAAAGATGAACAGGAACATAGGTGCCCCACCCACCAGGAACAGCAGCCGCCAGTGGGGAAGGCTGTAGCTAAGTTCCATCAGGAACAGGACACCCACAGAGATAAAGCAGTGCTCCAGGAAGATAGCGTGGGCCCGGTGCTTGCCCACTAGCCATTCAGTGGCTGTGCAGAGGCGAAGAGGACAAGATCATGGTCAGCTCAGAATCCAGGCTGCCCCTGCACCCAGCCTTCTGAGATACCCCTGCCTTGTGCTGGAGAGCTCAAGATGGGCAAAATATTCTTCTCCTTGTCCCTGTTCTGCACTAGGTCTGAGGCACCCATCAAAACCACAGAAAAAATGCCTTTGTGCCCCCCATAGTGTAAATTCTAGGTTTTACCCAACCTGCCTGTCACATACATGGCCTTCCATCCTTTCTTACCTGGCTGATCCTGCCTGACCATGTATGTAATAGAGAAGACATCTAGCATTATGTCACACGTGGCCAGACACACAACAAGGCAGTGAATCACTGTCCCTGTCTTTAGGTGCATTTGTGCTTTGGCCATCAAGGCCTAAGGGTCTGTGGAGGACCTCTTCCTTTTGGCTGGGCCCTGGCAGACTCCCAGTGAGAAAAGTTTCCCTGCTCAGAAATCCCAAACACAATTGGGATCTCAGGTATAAGATTCTAGTCATTGAACCTTCTGAGGTCAGTGGATGAGTTTTAGTACACTGGGGCTTTGACATCACATAAGTGTGGATTGAAACCTTGGGTCCTTACTTCTCTGTGATGCTAGGTAACATGATTAACTTTTTGAGGTACAAATATCCTTCTCAACTAAAAGAAATATAGAATAGTTCATACTGAATAGAGGGTTGTCCAGATGAAATGATCCAATGCAATTGCAGGGTTAGCAGCTCCCTTGGGCTGGGGTCAATGAATGTTGGCCACATGGGGGTCTACAAGGGGTGTGCAGGGAGAATATGAGGGGTACAATGGAGGTTGATAAAGATAGGCATTCTGAGTTCTGATGCCCAGGCAATTCCAAGCCATCCCATCCCTGTTCAGGCACTGACTGTGTCCTATTGGCTTCTGGTAGGTTCCAGCTAGCTTATCTTATCTTGCTGAGGCTGAAACCTCTTCCTGTTCCTTGAGACACCCTAGCTCCCCATTTCTACCTTCTGCCCTGCATCTCTGCTCCCATCCATCCCTCTCCCTTGAGGCCCAGTGTCACCTAAACACACACTGCTGATTGTGTAACCCATCACTGCCTGGGAGACAAGGAAGCGAAAGAAAAAATACTGGTGAAGGCTGCTCACAAAAGCTGTTCCAAAGTTGAAGATGGTCAGCCCCAACAGCGACATCAGGATACCGGGGTAACGGCCCAGCCTAGGGTGTCAGGGTGAGGCTGCATCAAGTGCCAGACCTTTGTGGGCCAGGCCTTCAGCTGTCCCTGGGACACTGACAGTTCCTCCCTTAGCCTCCCTCACATTGAGGCTCATTAACTGAATGTTTCCCAGGAGGAGGCAGGATGTCCCCAGAACTAGTGGGAACTGTAGAGGACTCACGTGTCATTTATGAGCCCGAAGATGAGGGACCCCGTCAGGAAGCCAGCCATGGATATGGTCTGCAGGCTTTCCTCATCTGGCTTCTTGTTACACACCAGGTCAAACTGGGGGGTTAGACACAAGGATTTACCATAGATCTCCAGCCAGGTGCAGCCTTTTTCAGTGTAAAGCCTGGCCCAGGTGGGACCTTGAGGCAGAGGGCATGTAGGGCATGTGGGGCATGGTCAGGTAACTGTGTGCAGGGTACCTCAGCTCTGTTACCTTTGCACCTGCCCTGCACCCAGGTGACAGCCAATCTTGAGAGAAGGACAGAGGTACAGGCCAGGAAGGGGGAATATAGGTGAGGAGGGAACTGAACATGGATATGAATCACTGAGGGCCCAAGTGCTGGGATCCAACCTGGAGCTTTAGATGGGCAGGTCTGTGCCAGAAAGGGCCCAGGTTGCAGCTCAAGTTGCAACATCCTAGAGAGACACCTGAGAGAAGATGACTCCTTCCAATCTCTCTTTCTGTGAGTGCAGAGGGCAGAGCCACAACCTCAGAACCAATTTCCTGGACAGATGGCCAACCCTGCCACCTTATCCCCCATTTTCTACCCTCAAAGTAATCTACCTTCCTGGCTAAGACAGGCAGGGCCAGCAGTGGGCAACAGGAACCCTAACTTTCTGTTAAAGTTTTTGCAAGGTGACCTCAGATCAACTTCTACCTCCCTCTAGCATATCTCTGGGCCTGTGTCAGTAGCTACAGAAGACCCAGGAGGAGGCACACCTCATTGATCAATGATCGAGTTTTGGAGTTAGGATAGATCCACCCATCTTGGCATGTAGCAGTGTGGTTGAGGCCAAAATGGATGATAGAATCCAAATCCCAAGGCACAGGTGAGTACATGAGGCATGTCAGGAAACTGCCATTGTGTGTTCGGGGCAGGGTCAGATTCAGCAGCTCAGCCTCTGAGAGGTTGGAACCCACTGCCAGAATCCAGCTGGTGTTGCAGTAGTGCTCCTGGTCTGTGAACACAAAGTACTCAGCATACATGAAGCCCAACAGGATGCCGGGGATGAAGATGAGAGCTACAAGCCTCTGCTGGAATTTGCCAAATTCCCCCACTGCATGCAGGATTCTGGCAAACTTAACATCCTTGTGTTTTATGGCCTTTGATGGCATTTGTAGGGTCCACGGATGAAAAGGCACAGGTGTTGTCTGCTGCTTCAAATTCCTAGAACCACAGGATCTGAACTACGCCTTGGTGTTCTTTTCTCCTTCTATCTGTTGAAAGAAAGGATGCAACTCATCTTCCTGACACCACTTCTAAGACATCAGATATCAGCATAGGTGCCACTGGGAGAAAGTGACCTCTGGCTTAGAACAATGTGGATTTCATGGTTTCCTACTTTCCCTCTAGAGTTCCTTAGCTCACATGATTGGCTTCTTACTTCTGGCTTAATCATCCTTGATTTTAGTGCAATAAAAATTGTCAATGTTTTAGAAAATGCTCTATGTGCTATGTCCTGAATGATTAAGCTCTGAGCAACTGTCTTTGAGCTTCCTCCTCAACTGAAATTGTCTGTACACACACGGAGCCATCAGTGAAATTGCAAAAGGTAGGAGAGGTCTCCAGGGACATTTCTTTTCAAAACAAACAAACAAACAAACAAACAAACAAACAAACGTCTGCATCAGGAGGGGCCAAGGGCTGGAGCCAAGTAGTTGGAAGCCTTGGTTATAGAGTGAGGCACACAAAGTTGGAATGTAGGGCTTCAAAACCACACATGACAGACAGTGGCATACAGCCAAAGTAGAGAGGCAGCAGAGGGGGAGGAGGGAGGAAAGCAATACTGATAAACGTAGTACTTTGGCTGAGTGTTCGGCCGGCCAGGCGCGAGGGCAGGTTCGAGGGATGCAAAGTGCAGAGGGCGCACAGGGCTCCGGGGCCCGGGCTGCTCCGCGGAAGGAGGCCCCTCTCTGGTCTCCCTCTCCGCGCAGCGCTCTATCAAGTTCTCTCGCCCCGGGGCCACATCCACCATCACATGCTGGAGGACAGAGGTGCTCCGGAGGGCGGGTCCGGAGCAGTCCCGGCTTTGACAGCCAGGACGGTTCTGGTCTCCGCGGTATCACCCAGGTCCCAGGTCCCGCCCAGCCCGACGAGGGTGGGGGTGGCGCCGTCGGCAGCCTCGGGGACCGCGGGTCGCAGGCTCTGGGGCGGCTGCTGCCCTTGCAGCCACCTACGCCTCTCGCGCGAGTTCCCTTAACGCGCGGCTTCACGCTGCTCGCGAGCCGCCCCGCGCCGCCCCGCTTAGTTCTGTCTGCTCGCCATAGGTCCCGCTGCTCCTGGTTCATTCTAACAGCAGGCACGGCAGGGTCCAGCAGCATCTACTTTTTTCACTCTGTATTCCTCCTGCCTAGTCCCAGAGTTCGGGATCCCGGCTATTCAGAGGAGCAGGAGGCCTGAGGCAGGCAGAGACCGCAAAAGGAGGCGTTTGCTTGGATGCAGGAGAGGGGAGGAGGCATTGGCTGAATAACACCCTCCCCCAAAGATGTCTACATCCTGGTCCCCAGATTCTATGCCTATGTCCCCTTCCATGGCAATGGGAATTAAAGCTGTTAGCGAAAACTAAGTTTACTTATCAGATTTCTTTACAATAAGGAGACCCTGGGTCACGTAAGAGAACATAATGTAATCTCGGGTCCTTAAATATGGGAGAGCAGACAGGAGGGTCAGAACCAGAGATAGGTGCCTTAAGAAAGGTTTGCTGGGCCATTGTTGGTTTTGGAAGGACTTCATGATCCAAGGATCACAGCATCCTCTAAAAGCTGCAAAAGGTAAGAAAATAGAGTCTCCCCCAGACTCTAAAATAGAGTCTCCCCCAGAGCGTCCAGAAAGGAATGCCTAGCGAGACCAGAACCATAAAGTAATAAAGGTAATAAGTCACTGTGTTTGCGTGTTACAGTGGCTCTGGGAAACCAACATGGTGTGGGCATGGATAGGGCTAGAGTGGCAGAGGTGTGTAGCGGGGACTTCAGGGAGGGAGGAAATCCGCTCTCCTCAAAGAGATTTGATTTCTAGGCCAGAGCTAGCCTATCAGCCTCCCTTGCAGGGTGCCCTTCAGTGCTCCTAGCACCCCTGAATACCGGATAGTCTGTGAGGCCTGGAGTACTCCTTCCACCTACTGACCCCAAAGGTTCTCTGCCAGGTGGATAGACCCCAGGCAATAGTGTCTCAATATGCAGAAAAGGAAGCTGAGACCTGGAAGAGCTGAGACCTGGGAGCAGTGCTCTACCCGAGGGCAGGAAATGGCCAGAAGCCACACCTGAAGACTCGTATTTTCTACAAGCTTCCCTGCACCAGACAGGCCCAGGGAGGCTCCAATCTGCATCTTTACTGGGAACACTGACCCACATTTGCTGAGTGTCATCATAATGGTCATCTTCCCTACCTGGAGACAGGATCACAAGCAAAAACCAGGGCCCACCTGGCCGCTGTCCAGGCCCAGCCAGACACTTGGAAACAGAAAGAACCCCTGAGTTCTATTGTTGGCTGGGGAATTGGTGTCACAATGGGATAGGGAGAGTGGGCTGGGATTGGTCAAAGTGTCACTCTACTCCATGGGCATAACTGACCTCAGTCCCAGGGACAGAATTGGGGTAAGGTGGGTTGTGCAGATTGCCACATGAGCTAGGCCAGTGGCTTTGTGCCAACTGTTTCCGATCCCTAGAGCACCCACCCTGCTCAGGACAATCCTGCCCTTGCTGTGGGAAATTCTCCTGTTCTTCGAGATGCTGCTTCATTGCCTGTTATGCTCCAAGCCTTCCTGATTTTACAGCTGAAATGGTTTGTCCCTGCCCCATATGGTTCTGCTCTGGCTCTGGGACATTCCCCTGCTAAACAGATTTGGTCAGAGCTGTCTGTCTCTGACTCATTTCCCTATGAAGCTCCTCTGGTGGTTTTGGGAACAAGGCTCCAGTCTTCTTGTTTGGGTTGGAGATCAGCACAGGGTCACTACCAGGCAGACCCTGAAGGGGAACTGAGGGACACTTGCTGGTGAAGAGGAAGCTCTATAGCTCTGAGCAGCCTGAGCCCAGCATTGCTGAGGTCCCTCGTTTCTCTGTTCAGCTGCAACACTTGCTTCCTGAGCCTACAGTAAGAGAACTCTTTCCTTCTCACATGGCCTAAGGAAGCTGGAACAGCAGTCCAGAAGGCTGGGAGCTAGACCTACCAGAGTCTCTGATCAGCAGACCCACCGTGCACACAGGATGCTGGCAAAAATGATTCAAGGCACCAATATTCACTGAGAAAAATAATCAGAAGTATTTGTTATATTTGAAAAAAGTCACCTAAGAATGAATCAACCGGAAACTTACCCACTACTACTCTGAGCTTACTATGACTTCAGTCACTTGTTAGAACTCATTTCTCTTGATGTCTGGGGTGGCACATCTTCCCTCCCTTACCAGGCCTCCAAGGTGTCTGCACATCACCTGAGCAACTGATCCCAGGTCCCTCAGGCTCCCTTGAGTTTCACAGACTTAGCAGCACTGCCAGGGACATAAGGATTGAGCAGGTGGCACAGTAAGGACCCAGCGCTCATCAGTGAGGCTGATAATAAGGGCAGGGAGCACCCCTTTGCTCTGGTTACAGGACATACATGTCTCTGGTCTGATCTTCGTGTGAAAGAGAGCCCAGTGGTGGCTGAGACTGAATTTCCTGTAGCTCAGAGAGGTGGAGGTGCAGAGTTTAAGCAAACATAGGGTTTCTTACAAACATGAGTTTACAGGGCTCATGTACCTACTGGTTACAAGTGTTAATTTTCTTTCTAAAATATCAAGAGGTTATTTCTGTTTCACTTGATGAGAAATTGAGAAAATTAGTAAATATCAGTGTCTTTCCACTCACCTGGGCTGAATGAATGCTCAAGATACATGGTTACCATTGCCCTTGTTTCTAAGGAGAAAAACCCAGGAAGTTGGCAAGCAGAGGCCAGAGAGGCTACCACCTCCACTCTCCAGGGACAAGTTTCAGCCCCAAGTAGGCCCTATGCTGTCCTGGGGACCTAGAAGCTGGACTTTCCTGGTCCCAATATGGATGGTAGTGAGGGTCTGTCCAGGCCCCTGTGTAGGCAAGTGGCCTGGACAGCCTGTGGCTGGCACCAACCCTAGCTTGGTAGAGAACCCTTGGCCGGCACATTGATCTCTGTGCACAGGAGAAACTGCAGAAGGAAATGAATTCTCTCACATCCAGAGAAACTTGGGGACAAAAGCAAATACAATTTACTAGCTTGTCTGGTGCCCTGACTCTTTGCCCAAGATAGGAGAAATGGAGAGGCCAGGGAAGAAAAAGACCCTATCTTCAGCTGCTCCCAAGAACAAACAGAAGCCTATTACTCCAGAGGCCACTGAAAAGCTGTCCCTTGACTAGAAGACTGTCAAGTCTATGAAGTGTAGTGTTTTGAAATCACACAGAGAGGCCAAGAGAAGGCATTTGACAAAGCAATGCTGGCTGCCCTGGAATCTCCAGAATCCAAGAACAGCGGTAGGTGTGTGTTGGTATTTAACAATGTACTTCTTAGTTGAGTGACACATGGTAGAGTTGCCCAAGTCCTTTGGAACTCATATCTTACCATCACTGGTTGTGGATTACAGACATGGAACTGTAGAACTTAATGTTCGCTCTGCTTAGCTTTGTTTTGCTTTCTCCCTATTCTTTCTATCCTTCTTTTCTCTTGGAATGGAAATATTTACCCTGTGCTATTGTATTTTGGGATTATGTAACTTAAAATTTTTTTGTACAGCAGTTTGTAGCAACAAGTTGCCTTGAGTTTTGCAGGAGACTTTGGCCCTAGACTTTTGAGACTTACTGTTTAGTTGTATGTAGGACACTGAAGTCATGTTAGGTGGAATTATGGCTTTTTGTTGTCTTTATTTGGAGATTACGTATGGTTTAGGGAGATGTGTTTGGGTGTTAATTGGCAAGGGGTGGACTTGTGATGCTTACTTTTAATGTCAAATCGGTTTGAAAGGTGTATCTTGTGGGTTATGAGGATATAACTTTTGAGACTATGTCTGGTCACTGGCTTTTTCTTCCCTGGGTCTTTCTTGCTGTCTGTTCATGCCTCCATAATGCAAGCAGCTTCCCTCTGCCATGCCCTTCTGTCATGATGTTTGTACCTCTGAGGCAGCAGACCATGGCCTGAAACCCCTGACCAAAATAGTCCTCTCCCTGTTTGTGTATATCAGGTGTTTTATTCTAGCAATAGAAACCTGACCAGTGCATGCATTCTTTTCAGGTGTACTAAACAAACAAACAAACAAACAAACAAACAATCAAATACACACCAGAAGAGGTCTGACATCCCTGAAAACTTCCTATCCAGTTTCTTTACTCTGCCCTTCCCTATTCTAGGCATATTAAATTGCCTAGCACTCTTACACATATCATCTACTTCCTACTGCCAGATCTTTCTTTTACCTGCAAAGGACTTGTTTTCTTCTCTGTCAACATTTTTTTTAGTGTCTTAGCGCCCAGTTCAAGTACAACCTCCTTCAGGAAGTTACCAACAACTTCCTTTTGTAGAAGGCAGCATGTATTAGGGCTCATAGCCCACCCACCCTTTTTTTCTGCACAAGGGGCCAAGATCTTACCTACCACTGGGTTTCTTAGAGAAAGGGAACAAGGTGCCTCCTTCCTCTGCCTGTCCCTTGCACAATTAATACTCAGTGTATTAACTGGACTTTGGCAAAATGACTTCACATGAACAATCCAGCACAGGCTGTGAACAAAGACTAGAGAAGGCCTAGTGTAATCTGCAACATTTTCTTGGCTTTAAGGGCAATAATATCTGGATAGGTGAGCAGAGACTTCATGAGCACATATAGCCATGCCAACAGTATTTGAAAGCTAATGAAGGCCAGAACCTATTAGGAAGGTAATGTTGGAGGGATTATTGAGAGACCAAAAAAGTTCCAGCTAGGTCAGGGTGGGCTAGTTCTGGAGACTGCCTAGGCTGTCTAACTCTGCTGTGGGGTGGGATGAGATGGAAAATCAGGAGGACACAGGCAAGGTATATTTTTATGCTGCTGGTATTCTGGAAGTTTATGGTCACAAATTAAAAAGTGAACATTTTACTTTGGTTAAAACATTATCTTTGAATTAATTTTCAAACATGTGGGGGGAAAAGTGAATGTTTAATCTCTGGGCTCCAGTTTTGAAATCATAAAAATGGTTAAAGTTGCACAGATTCTCTTAGCAGCCCATGCCCCTCAGTTTCCTGAACTACCTATGCTGTTTCCTACAGCTACAGATAATTAGAAAACCGGAGTCCTGCCTGGGAGCCCCAGCTTCATGATCAGCCCACTCCGACATCCTGACCAAGTCATCTGCCTTCTCCAGCCTCAATCTGACACCTGGGAAGCAGTAGCAGCATGGAGCCTGATGCTTTTAGAAGGCCCCTCTGCTCTGGGGTGTCTAGAGTGGGAATCTTTCTGTTTATCTACCTGATTCTCTCCTACAGAACGAAGCTGGTAAGCACCAACACTTAGTTTCCCACAGGACAAGCCCTAGAGTAATGAGTGTTATCCAGCACCCAAACATAGGCAGGCAAGTGGAGACCTACAGGTGAACTGGAAAGCAGGAAGCAAAGTAAGCAGGGAATCAGACAAGAGGATGGGGAAAGAGACAGCATAAAAGGAAAACTCAAGAAGATAAGTAAGCATGCAGATGTACAGGGTGAGACTCAGAGACAACTGGGTATGGACAAATGGGAATGCTGGATAAAGAAAGAAGACAAGGAGAGGAAAACAAAAAGGGGACAGGGGAAAAGGGCAGACAACTCTGCAGACAGCAGAGACAAGCGAAGAGAGAGACAAAAGGTAGGTAAAAACAGACAGACAGGCAGATGAGACACAAAAAATGATAGAGAACTAGATGGGTCAATGGACAGAGGACAAAGAGAAACAGAATAGCTGGCGAAAGGAGAAATAAGCATATCAATGGCAA
>RJWT010050261.1:0-10880 GCA_004365215.1 Cuniculus paca | reverse complement strand
TCCTTTGTACATGTCAGTGGTTTGACAGCAACCTTGGTATAAAGTTAGTAAACTAAAGTCAACTACTCATCCGTTGAACTCTTTCCCTGTAAATCCTCCTAGACTGTACTGAGATGGGACGTGATAAAAAGTCAGACACAGTTTCTGATCTCGGGCATCAGCATCATGGAGGAGATGATTCTGAGGTCATGGTGTGGTACCCTTTGCTCTAAGACATGGCTTCCATGCCACCCAAGGCATGGTTCTGCCCTTGTGGTGGTAGGGTGGGTCTCAGAAAAGCTGCAGAAAGACAAGACTATACCTGAGAGCCAGTTGACTCTTACTAGGCTTGGGGCCTGGTCAGCCCTTTTTGACAGGACTTCCATGGGCAGTGGTGTAAGGAGGCATAAGAACTTCTGATATTGGAGAGTCATAGTGTTCTGCTGGAGTTTCATCAGACACTTGGGAGTTTCCTGGACTCTACTCCTTATTGCTGACCTTTTCACAAGCAGATCCTATCCAAAGTCATGCCCTGTTACTGCTTTCTGAGATCTCTGGCTTCTATTCCCTTACTTCTACTTTTGTTGGTAGTGTCACTGTCCTTAATTCTTAAGTAATAAATCTTGAGCTTTCTTCTTTTCCCTTGTTACTGTCTGACCTGTAGCAAGTCTTACATGTCTTACATGTGGCTAAGCCCTTAGATGTTGGCCTGATTTTCCAGTGGCTATGGAAGTACAGATGTGTTGTTCTCTAAACATCTTCATATTCTAGAATATCCATTCAGGAAAAAAGTAAAAAAGCCAGGCATGGTTGTGCATGCCTGTAATCCTGGCACTCAGGAGGCTGAAGCAGGAAGATTACCACAAGTGTAAGGTCAGTCTGGGCTACACGTGAGTTCATCTGCCAGCCTGAATTACATAGCAAGACTGTGTCTCAGAACCAAGAAAATAAAAATAAAATAACCATTGAGGCACCTTCTTAGATACAGGAAACTGCCAGCTACAGTTTGCATCACCAACTCCCTCTATCCAAGACCTGTGTTTCATTCAGACCTGTTGAAAGGTCTGGGGCTTTGTGCAAGATTATGTCCTCAGGCCTTCTCCACCCTTTCTTACCAAAAGGCCTCACCAGTTTTCCTAAACTAACTTTTATCTTAAAGCAGTGATGGCCAGCCATTTAGAGACCTGAGTGCCCAAACTATAACCTCAAACCCACTTGTTTGTTTGTTTGTTTTTCCCTAAAGATCTTGCTATGTAGTTCAGTCTGACCTTGAACTTTCTATGGAGCCAAGGCTGGCCTCAAACTCACAGTCTCTTGCTCTGTAGTCTGGGGCAGCCTCACACTGCCTAAGTTGTCTGACCTGGAACTCAGAATCCTTCTGCCTCAGCCTCCCAAGTAGTGGCAACCTGAATACTGAGGTTTTATTTTAGAAAAAAACAACTCATACATTAACATCGTTTGTCTTAATAGAAAGACAATAACAGCTTTCAGTGATACAAACAGCTTCGTATTGAAAGGTAAAAGTTTGCAATTAGCATGCTTTTGTGCGCTCTTAGGTGATGCATGGCTGCTGGGGCATGCTGAGGCAGCCACAGAGAGGGGTCTGCATGCCTGCTGCGGCATGAGTGCCATAGGTTTACCACTGTCTTAAAGTGGAGGAGGTTTACATCTCCCATGTGGCCCACAGTAGCCCCAGCATGATGCCACATCAGCCTCCCCTCCTAACCCATTTTGCAGTTATACCATGTCTTTCATCCATCTTTACTCATGACTTTTTCTGGAATGTTTTTGGGGTTTTTTCTTCCCTCCTCCTGGTCTTATTTGAACTATGACTTTTTTTTTCTTTTGGTCAAGTTTATGGGGAAGGCACCTTTGTAAACAAGTAACTTGGAGCTGTTCTGATAAAAGCAGGCAGGGTCCCCTCATCCTGAGTTATTCCCCAGAGATTCTTTTATCCCCCAGCATAACCTTGAAGCACTCAGGGTTATGCCATGGTCAGTCACACTGCCTCATGAGTTTGGCATTCAGTGAGTAGTCTTGTCGACTGAGTGCTTCTTGTTAGCCTGAGCTGTGTCTGAGAGATGAGAGAACAGAGTTGAAATAGGAGTAGTTTAACAGGCCCTAGTTGATAACTTTGTTTCTGGAGAA
Source organism: Cuniculus paca (assembly GCA_004365215.1). Taxonomy (NCBI): domain Eukaryota; kingdom Metazoa; phylum Chordata; class Mammalia; order Rodentia; family Cuniculidae; genus Cuniculus; species Cuniculus paca. The sequence goes on along the minus strand of RJWT010050261.1, from coordinate 8,753 downwards.
TGAGTGTCAGAGTTCAGACAATGGCATGTGACTAGGCCAGTCTCCTGGAGCTGAATGTTCTCAGGTTTTCTGGCATTGGTTCTTTCTGTTGTACCTGGTGTATGGAGCAGTTTGGTGAATAATCACAAGCATCTCAGAAAAGGGATTGTCTTATTTTGTTGTTGGTGGGGGTGGTGTGTGTGTGTGTGTGTGTGTGTGTGTGTGTGTATGTTTGAGACAGTCTCTTGCTCTGTAGTCTAAGGTAACCTTATACTTCCTAAATTGTCTAGGCTGACCTGGAACTCAGGATCTTCCTGCCTCAGACTCCCAAGTGCTGATATTACAGGAGTGAACCAACACTCCCAGTTTGTTTTATTAGAATGTAAGTTTTAGTGTTTGACATACAGAGCTTAGAACTGAGGCTGCTCCACTCAACCACCATGCCTTGGTTAGCATCTATCTGCTACAGGACCATTAACTTGGATTGACCTCAGACCTTTCTTTTAGTTGCACATAATCGAAGTTGGGCAGCCTGCAGCAGGAAACCAGCCTTTTGTAAAGAAAACTGTGGATGTGTTTTTCCCTCCAGAGGCACAAACTGATTTTCCAGTGGCTATGCAGGTATGGATGTACTGCTCTCTGAATACCTTCATGTTCTAAAATATGTACTATAGCACCTTCTTAGGTACAGGAAGCTGCCACCTAGAGGTGGCCTCACTGTCTCTCTCCATCTGAGATCTGTGATTCATACAAACTCATTTAGAGGCCTGGGACTTTGTGCACGATTAGGAAAAGTCCTGCTTATAGAAGGAATTGCATGGGGTAAAGCAGCATGAGACTCTTTCAGCTCATATACCAAAGTCCTAGACCTTTTCCCTTTTATTATAAAAAGTTACATGATCTCTGTGGTACAAGAATATACAAAGAAGAAAATGGTCCTCTGTAGCCAACCAGTTGTATACAATACATCAAAGTGCTTACTATTTGATTTTTTCTACAAAGAAGAAAATAGTCCTCTGTAGCCAACCAGTTGAGTATACAATACATCAAAGTGCTTACTATTTGGTTTTTTGTTGTTTTGTTTTTTTGGCACCAGAAATCAAATTCATGACCTCACGCTTGCCAGCCAGGCACTGGGCCACTGAGCTATATCCCTGGCCCTAAAGTGCTTACTACTTATTATATAAAAATGTAGATATAAACCTTTTCTGATCAAAATTAGGCTCATACTATTTAAGATTATATGATTGGCCAGGTGTGGTGGTGCACACCTATAATCCAAGCACTTGGGAGGCTGAGGCAGGAAGATTGCCACAAGTTTGAGGCCACCCTGGACAACAAGACCAGGCTGAACTACATAGTGAGATCCTGTCTCAAAACAACAACAACAAAATTATATAATCTATTCTCACTTTTACTGTTTTTCTGAGTACATTGTCAGTATTTCCATGAGGTATTTTATTCTTGTAAACATTATGGGAAATAAGCAGGTTTTTTAAAAAGGTGCAGTATAACTAGAGAATGTTTTAGCTGTTTCCCTTTTTTGTTGTTTTCAAATATCTGACCATAATTACAATAATTCCTGTAATCTAGATTTGTGGTAATAATTACCTGATCAAAGAAGTTTTGTGGGTTTTTTTTTGGTACCAGGGCTTGAACTCATGACCTTGTGCTTATCAGGCAAGCGCTTGAACCACTGGGCTAAATCCCCGGCCCCTAGAAGATAATTTTTTTACAAAAGTGAAATTAGCTTGTTTCTGTTTTATAACAAAAATGTTGTGTATCAATTTCTACCAATATCAATAAGTGTAGCGATAGAGTTAAATATCTACTAAAATCCTACCATGACTGATAATTGTAACCACCACTTTGAAAGTTACTTCTTACACATATATTTATGGAAATATATACAAATAGACCCCTATAAAAATAGCTGAACATTATCTTTGCTGCTTTATGACTGTCAGCTATGTCACAGAGTTTAGGTCAATAAAATAACACATTTATTGTCTGCATCATGTATTTTGTGGTGTGTTATAACTCAAACAATCCCATGTTTCAAGTATTTTCCTTAGTCATAACAAAGGTTTATTTTTTTTAGTGAACTGAACCCAGGTCTTTCACATTGAGCTACATCCACAGCACTTTTTTGTTTTGAGACAGGGTCTCAATAAGTCTCTAAGATACCCAGGCTGGGTTTGAACTCGTGATCCTCCTGTCTCAGCCTCCCAGAGTGCTAGGATTATTGGCTTGTGCCACCACACCAGGCTGAAGTTTTGCATTTGTTTTTCAGGTGCCGGGAAACAAACACAGGGCCTCATGCTTGCCAGGCAGGCATTGTGCCACCGAGCTAAATCCTCAGCCCCCTAAGTTTCGCATTGTTATGTGGCTTTTGTATCATGTTTTGAAAATAATTCTGTACCCCTAAGATGATCATGATAGTCACCCATATTTTTTTCTATTGCTCACTTAATTATATTTGCTATTTAAAAATCTTTGGCCTATCTGAGGTTTACTTAGAAGTAAGATAAAGAAGCCAGGTGTGGTAGCACACATCCTTAATCCCAGCACTTTTGAGGCTTAGACAAGAGGCTCACTGTGAGTTTCAGGTCGGTCTGGGCTATAAAAATGAGTTCAAGGCCAGCCTGAACTGCATAGTGAGACTGTCTCAAAAAGACAAGCCAAAAAAAAAGAATGGAAAGTGAAATCAGTGTTAGGAGTCTTTATCTAGAACCTTCTCCTTTATCTAGAACCTTCTCTTTCTTTTATGAACTTACAGTTAATTTAAAAGAGTTTGATGAAAAACTAAGAAAAAGTCAAATGGTAGTACATGCCTGTAATCCCACCATTTCAAAGGCTAAAGCAGAATTGCCTCAAGTTTGAGGCCAGCTGATCTATAGAGTAAGTTCAAGGCCAACCACCCTGTTTCCAAAAGAAAGAAACCAGGGAATGGATGTCCCTATCGGAAAGATGTATTAAATAGGCCAATTTTCTCAGACCTTTGAGAGTGATTGGGCAGAGTATTCACTTTAACACTAGGTCTGTAACAGAAACTACCTCCGCCCCGGGACATAACATGATGTCCAGGTCTCACCAGCTTAACACCCATTTACTTTAGTTTCTGTTAATTAAGTTTCTGCTTCCCAGAAAATGATGGACTTATGCTTCTGTAAGAACCGATCTCCAAGCCAGGTGTGGTGGCGCCCGCTTGTAATCCCAGTCCTTGGGAGGCTGAGGCAGGAGGATTGTTGCAAGTTCGAGACCAGCCTGGGCTACAAAGTGAGCTCAAGGCCAGCCTGAACTGCATAGTGAAACCCTGTCTCAAAAAAGGCAAAACAAAACAAAAAACCAATCCCAAACAACAAGCCGCTCTGCTTCTGTACTTCCGCTTTTACAATCCCTGAACTGTGGGGGCCCAACTTCTTTGGGAAGGATCCCTGTTAGGTCCACTGGTGTAATAAAGCTGATTCTCACCTCCATATCTCGGTGCTGCTTGGTTCTTGGTCAGAACTTTGCTGTTAAAGGTCAAGATGTGGCGTGGGATACATTTAGAATCAGCGTATCAGGGAAGCATAACTCCCACTGATAATCTTGGCCTGAGAGACTCAAGAATCCTTTTCATCATTTATGAACTCTTTTGCCCAACTCAGCTTCTCTTTATTTTTTCTATCCTGTTATACTCTGTCATATAGATTGGAGCTAACCATGGTATTATCTACTTGATCACAAAGTATGGCTACCTTCATATGTATGACCTAGAGTCTGGTGTGTGCATCTACATGAACCGTATCAGTGCTGATACAATCTTTGTAACTGCTCCTCATGAACCTACCTCTGGGATTATTGGCGTCAACAAAAAAGGGCAGGTACATAACTCTTAAGGTTTCATTTCCCACCATTTCTATTCACTAAGGACTGCAGTTTAAACTTTCCTCCTCCTCCAGGAAAGTGACCAGGAAGAGTTAGCTCCTGTTATTAAAATTGTATCTGTGTATCCCTTCTGCTTCATATCATCACTTCCCCTCTTCACCCAGCACTATTTCTAAGACATGATTGATTCTGAGAAGGGAGCTACCAGCTCTTTCCTACATGAAGTGTTTGTTAGTGGAACATAGTTCTAATGCATCACGAACATCTTCATGCCATGCATTCATTGATTGGAAAAAGTAGGGAAAGTAGATACTGTCTTATCAAAGTTACCTTTCTCAACCAAAGTTAACAACAGAAGAAAATCTATACATTAATAAGAAACATAATGAGAAGAGCTGGGTATAGTGGCACATGCCTGTGATCCCAATACTTGGGAACCTGAGGCAACAAGATTGCCACAAGTTTGAGGCCACCCTGGGCTATGTAAACTCAAGGCCAGCCTGAATTACATAGTGAGACCCTGTCTCCAAAGAAAAAAAAAGGGGGGGTGTATGTTTTAACTACACGAATCATTTTAGTATTTTCAGCATATCACTGTGGTTAATACTCATATGACTTTATATTTCTCTCACTTGGTTAGTCTATTAAACAACTTTTTAGAATCCCATGTTGTCACTATATCTGCTTTAGGCATCTGGCTTCTGTGTATCCTTTCACACCCAGGGCCCACATCACAGGTATGTGCCACACAAGCCTGGGATGTCTGCTAATACTGCAGTGCTGTGAGGGAAGGTGGAGGAGCATGTGTGCATGTGAGTGGAGCCCATCTCACTTGGTGGATCCTTACAGGTGCTATCAGTCTGTGTTGAAGAAGAAAACATTGTGAACTATGTAACCAATGTGCTTCAGAATCCAGACCTGGGTTTGCGCTTGGCTATTCGTGGTAACCTGCCTGGAGCGGAGGAATTGTTTGTGAGGAAATTCAATGCTCTGTTTGCACAGGGCAACTATGCTGAAGCCGCCAAAGTGGCTGCATCTGCACCAAAGGTAATGAAATTTGAACACTGTATGCCATTGTGGAGATTTAGGAACAAATCTAGACAGTGAAATAAATCATAAAAGCATTTCACTAGTGATGTTGGAGTGTATTAGTGTGCTATTTGTTTTTCAGTTCGAATTTTTGTATCATTGCATAACTGTAATAGAAACAAATAAGCAGAACCTTGTTGCACTACTGTACTCTTCAGTGTTTTCCTTTTCTTATCTGTATGGATCCTAGCATCTTAGCTTGTGTACAGGTTCACCTTTGGGTGACTATTGCTGCATAATTGTTACATATATAACTGTAATATATTAGACGATTGTGTCTACTTTCGCAACAGTTCTAGTGTGGACTTTCTCCACATTTCTAGAGAATAACAGTTCTGTCTCTGAGTTTTTCTTTGGTTTATTTCATTAGGATAAATTGATCTACTCCTGAGTAAAGACTTTTAAATTGCTTCTGTTTTTTACTTTATTATTTTAGTTCATTAGTACATGAGTATAGTACATAATGTTTACATTCTTTGTGAAAAGTTAATATACATACATAACACAGCTCAGTTCCGTTTTTTATCCCATATCTCTTTCCTGTGTTCCCTATTCCTCCATCTCTTGGTCCCCTTCCCCTTTGAGATGTCTCCCTCCTGGGTTTATCTATATAAGAGAAGCAATGTGATATTTAAGTTTGTGTATCTTTTGTTTCACCTAACATTATGGTTCAAGTTACTTCTTTTTGAAAGAATTTTTTCTGTCTTCTTTGGTGGTGAGTTGGGGTACAGGAATCGAACTTACGACCTCACGCTTGCCAGACAGGCTCTGTGCCACTAAGCTAAATTCCCAGCCCCTATTTCTGTCTACAATTGATGGTTTTGAATAAACCATTTCTTTCTGTCTGTCTGTCTGTCTGTCTTTTTTCTTTTTGACATAGGATCTTGCTGTGTAGTTCAGGCTGGCCTTGAACTCACTATGTAGTCCAGACTGGCCTCAAACTTGTGGCAGTCCTCCTGCCTCAGCCTGGGGCTACAGAAATGCACCACCACATCAAACTCTGAACAGACCATTTCTAGTGTTCATCTGGGACTTAGAATACTTTGAATTAAAATATAATGGTGGTAAAACTTCACTACTGCAAGACCAAATTAGAGAACTAATTCTCCTTATCTTTTTTTTTTTTTGGTACTGAGGATTGAACTCATGACCTTGTGCTTGCCAGGTAGGCGCTTATGCCACTGCGCTAAATCCCTGGCCCCTAGAAAGCTAATTCTCACTGCAGCATGCTAGGGGAGAAATAAGAGGCGAAATGTAAAGTCATCCAAGGAGATAGATTTATGGTGATGATTATTGATGGATTTGAAAGCAGTTGGTTTGGTAGAGGACTTTGGTCCCTATCAAGTCAATGTAGAAGTCCATTGGCAGATTCTTTTAAGTACAAGCAAATTAAGTAGAAGGATGCCCTGTGATAACAGCAGAGAATACCTGCATTTCCATTTATTTTCAGGGAATTCTGCGTACCAGTGACACAGTCCAGAAGTTCCAGAGTGTACCTGCCCAACCAGGTCAAGCTTCTCCTTTGCTCCAGTACTTTGGAATCCTGCTTGACCAGGGTCAGCTCAAAAAATTTGAATCCTTAGAGCTTTGCCGGCCGGTTCTTCAGCAGGGACGCAAGCAACTCTTAGAAAAGTGGTTAAAAGAAGATAAGGTATGAGGTAGGAGGATTGGTTTCGAGTTCAAGGACAGCCTGGGCTAACTAGTGAGTTCAAGGCCAGCCTGAACTATGTAGTGAGACTTGTCTCAAAAAACCAAAACAAATGGCCTGGTGTGGTAGTTCACACCTGTAATTCCAGCACTTAGTAAGGCAGGAGAATTGCTATAAATTCAAGGCCAGTCTGGGCTACATAGTGAGTTCATGGCTGGCCTGAACTATATAGCAAGACCCTGTCTCAAAAAACAAAAACAAAAAACAAAAAAGGAAAAGAAAAGGTAAAATGATTGTGAAATTAAACCCCCATTAAAGATTGAAAACAAGATCACAGGCACAGTACTCTTTGGGTCCTAACTGTGCCTTTTCCTTTACCATGCACAGCTGGAGTGTTCAGAGGAACTGGGAGATTTGGTCAAAACTTCCGACCCTATGCTTGCTCTGAGTGTGTACCTTCGGGCAAATGTGCCAAGCAAAGTTATCCAATGTTTTGCAGAAACAGGCCAATTCCAGAAAATTGTGCTCTATGCCAAAAAGGTAATGGATGTTTAAGTGTTGGTGTTGGATTGTGGGTGAGCAGTTGCTATATATGGAGTTTATAAAATACTTTCTATGTAAGTATTTTGGTGTGTAAGAATTCTCAGTGCTGAGGACTGGGCACTGGTTGGCTAAGAAAAGGTCAATGACTTCCTTGTCAGGCAGGGAGCCAGTGCTGGGTCTTCTTGGCAGACAACCAGCCAGCCGTGTTTGCAGCCTGTAATGTGGGCCTAGTGTTAAACTGAGACCCCATGTGCCATTCCCCAAATGGAGATGGAGTTGAGACCTGAATAAATACAGTTAGCTAATAAATATATGAAAAAATACTCAACTTTGCTGGACATTCAAGAAATGCAAATTAAAACAACATTAAGATTCTGTCTCACCCCAAAAAGAATAGCTACTATCAACAAATCATCCAATATCAAATGCTGGCATGGGGTGTGAAAAAAAAGGAACTCTTAATTGTTGGTCAGAGTGTAAACTGATACAACCACTATGGAAATCAGTATAGAGATTCCTCAAAAAACTAAAAATAGAAATTCCATTTCACCCAGCTGTGCCCCTTTTATGTATCTCCTCAAAAGAGTTAAAAACATAATATCACAGTGATGTATCCATACCCAAGTTTATTTTTTTTTTCCTGGCGCCGGGGATCGAGCTCATGACCTCATACTTGCCAGGCAGGTGCTTATGCCTCTGAGCTAAATCCCTGGGCCTTTCCATACCCAAGTGTATAGCAGCACAATTCATAATAGCTAAATCGTGGAAAAAACATATATACCCATCATTAGATAAATAGATAAAGAAAATGTGGTATACTGGAGTACTACTCTGCTATAAAGAAAGATAAACTTAAGGCATTTGTAGAAAAATGGATGCACGTTGAAACCATAGTGTTAAGTGAAGTAAATCAGACACACAAGCTTAAGTATCACATAGTTTCCCTTCTATGAAAAAGTTAATGTATAAATAAAGTATGACGTAAAGGACAATAGGAAGAAAGAAAAGGGGAAAAATGTAATTTTATTCTAAGTACATATGCTTCTGCTGTGGGTTTCTAGTTTTATTCCATTGTGGTGTGACAGCTCACTTTGCAGGATTTCCATTTCTTTGACTGTGTTAAGGTCTCTAATCTTGCTATGAACACCATCTATTTGAGTTACTTTTTCTGATTGGTGTTTCCTCACTTCCAGGTTGGATATACTCCAGACTGGATCTTTTTGCTGAGAAGTGTGATGAGGATCAGTCCTGAACAGGGACTGCAGTTTTCCCAAATGCTGGTGCAGGATGAAGAGCCTTTGGCCAACATCAACCAGGTAAGCACCATCTGCTGGGATCAATATTTTGTGACTTTTAGAGCCATCAAGAAGATTCCTAGCCAGGTGTGGTGGTGCATACCTATAATCCCAGCACCCAGGAGATTGAGCCAAGAGGATCACCATGAGTTGGAGGCCAGCCTAGGCTACATAAGTGAGTTCAAGGCCAGCCTGTACTACATAGTGAGACCCTGTCTCAAAAAAGATTCCCTTTCTGTCTCATCTCTCCCTCTCCCTCTCCTTCTCCCTCTCTCTCTATATGTATCTCTATCTCTATCTCTGCCTCTGCCTCTGCCTCTGCCTCTGCC
>RJWT010050260.1:0-10882 GCA_004365215.1 Cuniculus paca | reverse complement strand
TATTTCAATGATAGTAAGATATATATGGTAGCCATTTTGAATTTACTGTTGTCGTTTTATATTCTTTTATTGTATCCATTGTTTTGTTTTTACTGTTTTATTCTATTCTGTTCTGTTTGATTTTTACTGTGTCCGAAAGTAACTGCAGCTATTTTGAAGACAACAAAAGGCATTATGGTAACTATTGTTGATTTTGTAATGTAAATTCCTATATCTCTTACTCTGGTTTGTTCTGAATGGTTTTATTCTGTTTTATTTTCCTTTGTTGTATCCTCTTTAAAATAAAATTTAAAAAAGAACAGAAATATTTCTATCATCTAATAATACATTCAAACATTACCATTATCTTTTTTCTTTTGAAAATAGGTCTTCTAAAATAACCGTGTTTTAGAATACTATTAAGATCCTTGGTAATGACTTAAGACACAGGAGGACTATCCAGAATGAGGAAATAATAAATTAAGGTTTCTTTTAGAACAAAAGTGCTTGTATGTTAAGGATTTGGCAAAGCTGCAGAGATGAATTTTTATATCCACCCGTCCTGCCTCCTCCTTCCCATACCACCCTCAACTTGTACACAAGCCTAGTGTTACTGAAGCTAACAGCAGACAGTTATTACTCTCCAGGTAGGTGACAGATACTGGAAAATTAGGTCACAAGGTTGCCACAGGGACTCCAACCATCTGTCTGGCAAGTTCGTATGACTTCCTCCTCCCTATGATCCTGTGGTACAGTGCCCAGTAGGCAAGATAAGGGAAAGGTTAGTAGGACTTTCTATAACAGAGACAAAAATATCTGATTCAAGTTGCCACGAATGTGGGAAAACTCAGGCACCTTGATCCTTCTACAGCCAACGAAGGTATCCATTAATGTGATAACTATCTAGAACACTGCGTGCTGAAATCTTTTTATGTTTAAGTTCTTTGTTCATCATAGCCCAACCTCTACATACTGACAGGATTTAAAATGAATCCTTGATCCTGCTACCAAACTACCATGCTCTCTGCAATGCAAATAAAGAAGTTTTTTGAAACAGATAGTTATGAATCTTTCATTCATATATCTAACCAGAAACACATGAGCCACACACATTGTGGGGATCATTTCAATGGTGTGTAATCTGAGAAGTATGTTACAAAGGCTTGGCTCTACTAAAGGAGAAGGAGTACACATTTTTCTTTCTTGCAAGTGAAATGCAAGAGCAATTCTACCACTTTACAATTCATACGGCAGTCTTACCCACATTCAAAATCCAAAACAAGAGAATTCTTACATCTCTAAAGTTTAACACTGCCACCAATTTAAAGTCTACGGTATGACTTCATTTTATAAATAATGGTTTCTTCATCCCTAAAGTTTTCAGGGGAAAAATATAGAACAATGTATATAAAAATAACACAAACCAGACTTGTCTGATATGATCTTAAATTGACCTTAATAGTTGAAAATATTTCAAAGGGAGGACTGGTATATTGTAATTTTTCCCAAAGCTCATAAATAACAAGTAATCCTTCGTGAAATTATTGTAAAATCAGACATAATTTGGAAATACTTATTTTATAACCCACAATAACAGTACACATGAAAATATAATAGAAAATATGAATATCTTCACATTAGAATTGAAAAATGTGAATTTTTTAAAAGAAAAATGTGAAAAGCAATTACAGAGAAGGAGGTTTTCCTTTATTTTCCACATTTTTTTTAACATTTACCCCATTTTTTTTTCTTCCCAGTAAGAGACATGAAACCCAGAGCCTCAAGTATGCAACCACTGAACTACATCTCCAGCCCTTATTTTTTTTTTTACTTTGCAACAGGTTCTTACTCAGTTTCCCAAGCTGACTTCAAACTTGAAATCCTCCTACCTCAGCCTCCAGAGTAGCTAGGATTACAGACATGCCATGCCTGGATGATGCTTCTTTAAAGTTTTTAAACTTCTTTAAATTCAACCTAACATTGGGCACTTAGTAAAGATAAGAACCTTGACTGTGTATTGTCAATTACAATATCCTCATTGTTTAGTAACAGAACTAGTATTTAATGGGACTTATTCAGTACTTCTAATGACAGATAAATTTTACTAACTGAAACGAAACTATTTTCTACTAAATAAAGTTGTATATGTCCCATACTGTAAGATCAAGAAGTTAAACTGGGTTGCATTAAGCCAATGGGCCTGCTAATGACTCAGGCAACCTCCTGATCCTACATAAACTACTTCACAGATGCACATCACAAGAAGGATCACTAACAAAAGCTAAGAGAGCTAACAAAATCTAACGTCGCTATAACAAAATACCCTCACATATGAAGGAGAGTCACTACATATTTTATTAATTTCAATATGCCTTTATGAAATATTTTTCTTCTATATTTTTTCTTTTAAAAGAAATTTGTGACCCAGTACTATCCTTTCCAGTGGCCAACAGCAATAATGAAAATTTAGCAAGGGTAATTAGAGGAGAAAGAAGAGGAAGCTTAAATGATCAACAACTAGAAGTTTTAAAAATTCTTTCAGAGGGGAAAAAAAATATACTTCTGGTTGAATTAGTCCCTCTGGCCCTAAAAGTTAAGGCATGTACTCAAAGCGATCCTTGCAAAAATATGCAGATATCATAATTCTCTGGAAAAGAGAAAAACCTGGCAGGCTTAAATTAGCTACTTAATCTGAACAAACCACCCCAAATTCATAGCCAGGGTCTCAGGAACTAAGCAGAGCAAGACTAGCCTCTACGAATCTTCAGACATTTACTACGCTAATGCACAAAATCCAATTAATGTCCACCTTAGTCTACTAAAATCATTGTTAGCTGGAAATAATGTACGTAGCTATTAAATCTTGTAAAAATAGGAATTTCCATGTTCAGAGCCCAAAGCCTTCTATTTTATCGTTACTTACTGAATATTTACTACATTTTTAAGTCAAGAATAAATTGTTTCTTACAACATACAATTCGAGTTTCTTAGACACAGCTCATGAACAGCAAGCACAGTGGTGATAAAAATTGCTCATTTTTTTTTTATCCTTTTGAGACAGGGTCTCATTATGTAGTTCAGGCTGGTCTTGGCCTCACTTTGGGCTCACTTTGTAGCCCAGGCTGGTCTCAAACTTGTAACGATCCTCCCGCCTCAGCCTCCCAAGTGCTGGGATTACAAGACAGCGCCACCACACCAGGCAGCTTATGACTTCTTGAGAAATTTTAGTGCTTCTATACTAAAGACCAATGAACTAGTTCTCTATCAGGTTCTACCAACAGCACTTCTTTTTCCAATAGTTTTACCATTTTATTAATCAGTTTGGAACCTGATTTAAAATTTGATATTTCTAGATAATAGTAGCTTGATCTCATCGACATCTTTGAAAACCATAAACACAGAATGTAATTGATCCATTGTATTTGGTTACTCTTTATCAATGGATCTTCTATCATGTAGCACTGGGACAGCTACAAAATCACACTTCAACTATTCCATTAACTCTCTGGCAAAGAGAAAATGGAAATAACTACAGATAACACATACTGGTGGAGGACAGAAGCCTTGGAGTTCAGATGAAACTTTGATTCCCCTTCAAATGCTATGGACTACATACACCATACAAAATTCTTTTACATAACTTCACTTGAGACATGTTTCAATTCAAAGTCTAAAATTCCCTACAGTGATAAGGGACGTCCATAAAACAAGATGAAAACTTTAAAAAATCTGTAGCATGTATGTATGTATTCTGAAATACAAATAAAACCATAATGGATCTTTCTAACTAGTATAAAAACTGAATGACTTTATTTTGAAGCTGGGTCCCATATACTATTATAGTTAAGCACTGTTATCATATTGACTCTAGACAAGATTTCATGATGTTTATAATGCGACTTTTACTATCTTCACAATAAGTTGTACCCAAATTAGAAGAAAGGTAATAAGGGCTTCAATTACTCCTTTGTTTCAAAACCCCCTAGTTGCCTAAACTTGACCTTCACTGTGGTAATTACTATGAATATCTCTTTTATTGAGACGTCCCTTGCCACAGCTGACATCTCACCAGACAGTGAGAAAGAGTCACAATGTACTAACGGGAAAGACATCAAAGTTATGGAAGATACACTTTTCAACTAAAGTCATCTGATGATTGAATAAGGCTGCCAGACACTGGGGCTAGAGGACAGGGAAAGTGGAGAGAAAGAACCAGGTTAGAGAAGGAGAAGCCCAAAGGATCATTCATCTGCTTCAGGATTTTTATAGGACTATTTTCTTCATGAGACCATAGAAAGTAGCAAGGCTAAAGATAAAGCTGAAAAATGTGAAATGTGGCCAACTACATAGACATTGCGGTAACTAGTACTTCAACTTTTTGCTTCAATACTTTAGGAAAGAAATGTGAAAAGTTAAAATAACTTAGGAAAGAGGCTTTAAACAACTGATTATGTAATTTTATAAAACAGCACACATATAATATGTAAAATATAAATACCTGATTATTCCTAAAATTAAGTGACAATATAGAGGGAGGGAGGGAAGGAAATAATTTTTTTTTGAGATAGGGTCTCACTAAGTTGCCCAGGCTGGTCTTAAACTCCTGAACTCGAGTGATCCCCCTGCTTAAGCTTTCCAAGTGTTGGCACTAGAGGTTTACCACCCTGCTTGACTAAGTTATCATTTTTTTTATTATTCGCCATACATTATTGTTCAGTCCTATCAAGGATTATTCATTTTAAAATAGAAGTGTTTTAATACCTCAAGCAAGCTGTGATATAATGCACATTAAAATCTTTAGATTACTTTCCTAAGTAGTTAAAAACAGCCTAACACATACCCTTCAGTCATATACAATAATGCCACACCTTTATATGGGTATCACGTGAATAATACTACAATTGTTCAATGGCCAGATTTTTATCACAAAAAAAATTCCACTGCTTTAAATTATTCAAACTTTCACAAGGTCCTACAAAGGACTACCAACAAAATTAATACTCTCTCTTGACTTAAAGGATCTTGATGCATAAAAACATAGTCTAAAAAGAGAAAGCAGTAGGTAGCCACTGTTAATTTCATATTATCTTGTTTTGATGTCCTGTATTGTTTTCATTGTTTTTTTTTTCAGTTTTATTCTGCTTTGTTTTGTTTGATTTTATTATGTCTGATGGTATGGGCAGCTATTTTGAAAATAACAAGAGGCATTATAGGAGCCATTGTTGATTTCCTATTCTCTTGTTTTGAAGTCCTGTATTGCTTTTATTGTTTTGATTGGCTTTATTCTGTTTCATTTTGGCTTTATTTTCTTTAAAATAAAAAAACTGCCATCAAAAAAATATATATAACATAGTAGTATGCAGCATAGTACCAAAAACAATCTACATTGGTGAAATTCTACTAATATGGAAAAACAATAAAATTATAAGGGAAGCTCAATTTAAGATTGGGTTTTTAAATCATCATTCCTTGATTAAATATTTTAAAACTCCCAAATATACAGTTTGTCATAAAACAGTTAAAGATCTGAAAACACACTAGAAAAAGAAATAGTGATTGATACACACAAACCCAAACATGAGCTGAGCACACTTTTATGCAGTGAGGGGGGAAGTCTACAGAGGTACAGTCATGTTCTCTTTTCTTCCCCGTATAAAAGAATAGCCAAATATGAAGCTTCTGTGTGCTGACACAAAACAAGTCATTAATACTCCAAGTTACAAACTGAATTTCAAGAAATGTAGGCCACCCTCCAAAGAGTAAGCAAAGCAAGTCTTTTAAATTTGACGTTTACTATCTAAACAACTCAGTGTATCTTCTAAGTCATCACAGTGTACCTTTCTTTAAATTTTAAAGTTACCTAGTTGTACATTTGTGCATAAAATCACCATTAACCTTGAGTATCGAAATCACTATAGAAAATTAGATAAATTGTATTAAATGTATTTTCTAAAGGAACAGGATGTACACTTATTTTTCTTTATAGCTTTATTTTGCCACTTACACTTTTCTCAACATTTTAACTTCTAATGAACATTGTTACAAACAATTATAATTACAAATATTAGAATCAGCAGTGTAAAATTATAGTATTTAATGATCACAAACATATCTCATACACTAGAACCATTTCGTTGTTGCAGTAAACCAATAAACCTAGTAATACACACTGATCTCAAGAAATAAAGAATAATTTAGGGAGATAACATTCTAATGCTACTAATACAAGATTTTCTGAATAAGATAGAATCCACCAGCCTTCAAAAAAATGTTTTTCCCTCCTTTTATGTTTAAACTTTTCTTCCTTCCATTTAACCTCATTTTTCCATCACCATTTTGCTTTCCTACTTTCTTTTCCCCTTATATTAAAAACAATTTTTTGAACAGTAGGACTCTGACTTCCTGTCAAACCACAGTTCATTTACCAAATCATTTCAGCGCACTCTTAAGTACGGTGGTTCAAGGTTCTGTTCAGAATCTGTTTTAAGGTCCAGGATTCTAGATTGAAGTAGATTACATTCTTAAACTGCCATACTATTAAATATAGGAATGGTCTGACACAGAACCTCCGCCTTTGCCAAAAACATGCCAGTTCTCTTTCTGAAGTCCCATGCAATTACTTAAGTGTCACCAGATTCGAAACATACAGCAGTTTACCTAACATAAAGGGTTGCATTCAGAAAGCCATGTGATTGATGAGATTTCCACAGTTCTTCAGCAGGTTTGGTATCTTTATTCTCTCCTGCCCTGACGTCATGAATAGTCTATTGTTCTGTCACTTATGAAAATGAAAAATAACTGGTTTTTCAGTTCTCTGTGAGCTCTGAGTGTGGGAATGCCCAGAATCTCCCCTACTCCCACAGTGCTGACCCATTCAGCACTTGCCAGACACCCCTCTCTGCCTGGAACACCACGTACAGCCTTGCACTCACTGTGGGCCTCGAAATTGCTGACTTCTCAGCCACCATGAACTTCTTTCCTTTTATTTTTTGAAATTTCTGACTTCTCAGCCACCATGAACTTCTTTCCTTTTATTTTTTGAAATTTCTGACTTCTCAGCCACCATGAACTTCTTTCCTTTTATTTTTTGAAATTTCTGACTTCTCAGCCACCATGAACTTCTTTCCTTTTTTTAAAACTATGTACTGAAACTCTCTCTCTCTCTCTCTCTCTCTCTAACTCCTATCCCCCAGCAACTTTGTCAAGAAGACTAATTCCAAAGTCCATTGTTAATACACACTTCCTTTAGCTCCACACTGCACTGAAATGGTCATCTGTCATCTTGCTGCCTCTATTTTCTGGGTCTCCTAATGACAGAAGGCAGAAATCCTTTTATTTTATTGTATTGTATTGTATTGTATTGTATTTTTTGAAACAAGGTCTCACTATGTAGCCCAGGTTAGCCTCAAACTCATAGTGATCCCCCTGCCCCAGTCTCACAAGTGCTGGGATTACACACCACACCCACCCAGACATCCTTTTTGTTCATCTTTGTACAGTATTCCTAGTGTCTGACACAGAACAGATACACAACACATGCTCAATCAATGAAAAGTGAATAAACAAATGAAATTAATAATGTTCAACTTTTAAATATTTAGTCTGTAAAAAATAGGTTCATGAGTGATAATTTTATTCAACAAGGTGTATCATACGTGATGTGCTATGTTTCAACCTGCATTCCAGTCTCCAGATAACTGAGACTCAGTTCCCTGCTTCTGAGAAACTTAAAATTCAGTGGAAGAAAAGGGCAAGCAATTAACTAGTGCTACCATTAACTATTTTATTTTTCCTAAGCCACCATAATCTCCTCTTTAAAAGAACCCCATTCTTCATGCTCCAGTACCACACACCTCTAAGTCAGTGGAGTATAAATCGGTCAACAAGAACAGATCTTAAATGTGTACTCTGTTGAGTCGTTTTTATTTGGCTCAGGGGTCACTTAAATAGCATACAGGATTAAAGGAAAGAATAAAACCAAGGGCCCCTGATACTATCCTTACACTATTTCTTTTGTGAAAAGCAGCAGAGCCAAATGGAAAGAAGGTGGACTTGAGGGGAATACCAGGGTCCCCATCCCAACACTGTCAACTATACACAAGTCCCTTCATTTTGCTAAGCTTATTCCTTATCCCTAATATGGAGATAATGAGACTGACCTGAAGTTCTAGTAAGAAAGAGTTAAAGACATAATGAATTTAACACCTGCCACACCTGTCCGTCTCTCTAGATGCTTCTTGAAGGTTACCGGATCTAACTTTCATGGAACAATATAAATACTTCTGCTTCCAATATCAATAACACAAAATATTTAGTGAAGGAGACATGCTTGTAAAAAGCCACTTGAGACAAAAGAGGCATGAGACTCAATTCAAGGCAAGATACTGTGGTCAGATTTTGGGTTTCTAGATGTTGTGGACGTCATCTGCCTCTTCCCAACACACACCCTACAAATCCCTTACACTAGATCAGCGATGGAGAATCTTTTGGAGACCAAAAGCCCAAACTGGAACCTAAAACCCACTTATCTACCGCAAAGTACCAACACTGCAATTGAACCTGAAAGTTCAGTGGCCGGGGCAATCCTGGGGTGGAAAGAGGGCTCTGCGAGTCAGCTGAGGCACAAGTGCCATGAGTTCACCACCACTGCCCTAGATCCTCTTTGTGGAAAAAAATCCAACTTTATTAATTACTTCCTATGGGAAGACTGGCTGTTACTCTATACCAAAGATTTCATTTTCATACAGAAGAATATCTGAATGAGAAAGAGAAAATGAATCCTGAACAATGTCCAAGAACCGATATCAGCACAGAGTGTGCATCATGTTACATTTTAACTTCCAAGTCATTTCTCAACTATTTCTATTAAGCAATTTTGGAAAACACATTTTAAAAAAAAACAATGAGGGCTGGGGATATAGATCAGCGGCACAGTGTCTACCTGGCAAGCGTGAGGTCCTGAGTTCGATTCCTGGTACTCCCCCTTCCACAAAAAAAAAGTTTTCCTTTTAATTCTACACCTCATTTATAATCTATTAAAATACACTTATCTATACTACTATCGCCACATTGACTTTTGCTAATACAATTGGATATCCACATGCAAAAAAAAAACCTCTAGACACAGATCTTATACCTTTTGCAAAAAAATTTAGTGAATCACAAATCTAAATGTGAACTGCAAAGCAATAAAACTTTACAAGTTATTGGGCTGTATGCTACTGTCTAGGATTTGTCTCTCAATGGATCTAGACCATGAATGTCCAACCTTCTGGCTTCCCTGGGCCACCCTGAGTGAAGAGTAATTGTCCTGTGTCATATATAAAATACCTAATGCAGATATATATGCATATAATATATAATATAAAATATAATGCAGATATATATATTATATATAATATATATGACAAGTAGCAAAACTTCCTTGCTAATATTTTAATATAGTACATTATTTTATGAAATAATACAATAAGCTCAAGTTTCATAATTAAGGAAACTTACATGTCTCCTTAATAGCAAGCAATGCCTGTCCTCCATAGGCACACACAGGTGCAGGCAAGTTCAAATACCACTGTCAGCGATCTGTGAGTTTTACCTGCCAAGTTGCTGAAGCCATGTAACATTTTCCTTTCAACTGGTTTCAAGTGGACTGACTGCGTGTGACCTACACAGGAGGCAGGGTTAATGCTGCACTGTGCTCTCCCCTACACAGCATTCACTGCTGCCCATGCAGGCCAGGCTGCAGCACTGCACAATCCAGTCATGAGAAGTTTCACTGAAAATACCCAGGTATGGTGACATATTCCTTTAATCCCAGCATGCTGGGAGGCTGAGGCAGATAGATCACAAGTCCAAGCCCAGGATGGGCAATTTAGCAACGTAGTGAGACTCTGACTCTAAATAAGAAGGGTTGGGGGTACAGCTCAGTGCAAAGGCCCTGTGTTCAATCCCCCACATGAGGGGGGCACATAATAATGCTAAAAATTTAGTTTCGCGGAGCACCAGGCTGAGAGTTGCAGATTCAACAGAGATGACTGGGACCATGCAAATCTGCAACTACTTTGGAGAGACCTGTCTTGCTCATATCAAAAGAAATTTGCTCTTCCTCTGCACTGGACCTGTGATGTTCTGGACTAGTTGTGTTTTCAGATATATATAATGTGTGCACAATAAGTCATCTTTTCTCCTGTCTTTACTGAGGAATCAAAAATAAATAAGTAAACAAGATAAAAGACAGGTGGCCCTGGGTTTGGCAATGGTGTCAAATATGACACGAGATCATAATGAAATTGATGTTTGCCTTATCAAACTAAAAGCATCTGTTCCGATGACACTGTTGAAAGAATCAAAAGAGAAGTTAGTCCTGGAGGAAATATTTACAAAATATAGCTTTAAAAAGTGTTTACATATGAAGTTTATTTTTTTAAACTCTTAAGATGCTGAGGATATGTCTCGGAAAAGCAAATGCTTAACACGAACAAGGACATGGGCATGTTTCCTAACACTGAACAACAAAACTTTTTGTTATTTAAAAACTTAGAACCTGACAATAAGGAAACACATAAACTCATTAAAAGTTGGGCAAATGATCTGATCTGAACAGACATCTTATCACAGAAGATACACAGATAGGCGTGTAAAAAAAGGTTCATGTCACACCACTGAGGAATGAAAGTCACAATGAGATACAGTGTTGCCATGAACCTATGAAAGTTAATTAAATCCAAAGAATTGACAAAATAAATGCTATCAAGTATGTGAACAAGAGGAAATCTCATACACTGCTGGTATAACTGTGAAATGATACAAGTCACTTTGGAAAACAGCCTGGTAATTTGTTATAAAGTTAACCATCATCTTAATGTAAATATTTGCAATCATACTCCTAGGCGTTTACCCAACT
>RJWT010050259.1:0-10887 GCA_004365215.1 Cuniculus paca | reverse complement strand
TGCATTTTGCCCTCTTTTGCTCTGGCTGCTGCCTTGAAGTGTTGCCCCAGTGCATCCCACCCAGCCTTGGAGCCAGCTGATTATGGACTGCAATCACCAAGAACTGTAAGCTAAATAAACTTTTTCTTCCCTAATTTTGGGCGTCAGGTGTTTGTCTCAGCAACAAGAGAAAAGTAACCCAAACAGAATTTGGTACCAGTGGAGTGGGGTCATTGCTGTGACTGTACCTGATCATGTGGTTCAAGAGCCTTTGGGAATGGCTAGTGGGAAGAGTTTGGAAAGGTTCGGAGATGTCACCTGAAAGAGAAGCCCTGGACCAGCTTAGGCTGCTCTGTAGGGGAGATTCTGCTCAGAGCTCAGGAGACCAGGAGGCTGATAGAGAGCCTGCCGGTAAAGACCAGGCTCAGGAGGTTTCTGTTGGGAACAAGGACTGCATTGGGTGCTGGACTCCACATGATGTGTGTTATGGCTTGGCAGAAGGTTTATCTGTATTTTGCTCATGTCCAGAGACTTTTCCTGAGACTAAGATTAAGGACGATGAACTAATTAATCTGGCAAAAGAAATTTCAAGGCAGTTGAATATTGAGGCCGTGGCCTGGCTATCGTTGGTGGCTTTTAGCCAGATTTATATCGCAAATCAAGAGCACAGAGCCCAGCAGGGTGATTTAAAACGTTGTGAGTTTGGCCAGAAAGGAAGCTCCCCGTGAAGCTGCGGACTGTGAAGATAGAGCTGAGACCTCGACTGCTGAGGAGGAGCAGAGAAATAGAAAAGATGGCCTGAAGGCAGTGCAAAAAGCAGCAAGTCTCAAACCTTTGCAGCTTCCAAACTGCAAAAGTGAAAGACTGCTTTGAGGAGAAAGCCTCAGCGCACCATGTTCCAGAATGGTGGCAGAGGCCCCAAGAGTTTCCAGAAGGGTGGCAGCATAGAGAATCTGTTCCTCACAATCAGGTTCAGAGTGCTCAGCAATCCAGGCACTCGACCCCTACAGCCAAGGGAGAGGAAAGCCTGGCTACTGCTCCAGCTGGCAGCAGACCTCAGCGTCATCCACATGGTGCTGGTTTTAGATGCACACAGAATGCACAAGTTCTGAGGTTATGAAGGCTTCCACCCCAATTTCAGAGGGCCTGGGAGGCCAGGCAGTGCACCCCTGAGAGGGCAGTGTGTGAAGCTGTGAGTGTGAAGCCAAAGGTGCAGTGGAGACCCTAGGAGTTTGGAAAAGCCAGAAAAGTGGATCAGCTAAGGCAAGCTGAAATGGGGGAGCAGAGCCAGCACAAGAGACATGCCGTGGGATCGGTGACCACTAGAAGTGCCATGGGGTGGAACCACACAAGTCCTTTGGAGCTCACAATTTACCACAGATTGCTTCAGATGCTGGACAAGCAACTACAGGATTTAACATTTACCCTGCTGGATTTTGGACTTGTATCCAATGCTTTGTGTCCTCCTGTTTGTAACTTTTGGAATGAAAATGTTTATCCTGTGCAGTTGCATGTTGGAAGTGTTTGTTTTCATTTGCACAGGGCCATGCAGCTAAGAGTTTGCCTTACATTTCAGAGACTTGGGACTTGGACTTTTCAGCAATGCTGAAACTGTTTCAATGCTGAAACTGCTAGGACTTTGGCTACTCTTGCAAATATACTAAATGCCTTTTGCATAAAGGAATGTGCATGAGTCTTTGAGCATCCAAGGACAAAATGTTATGTTTCTAATGTAATGTTGATAGACTTACTGCTGGTTCTGAAAAATTCTTAAGCTGTGTTATAATAGTCAATTTGCAAAATGGTAAGAATTAGCATGTCTTGGTATCTGGAGGCTACTTTAAAGAAATATGTCTGGGTTGCCAAGTTGACCAGGGGTGGATTGTTATGGTTGACACATTGTGTCAACTTGAGCAGTTTAGAAGTTTGAGAGACTCAGCAGGGAGCCAGGGTTCTTACTTGGTAAATATCCTCATCCTGTGCAAAGGAGGGCAAGGACATTTTGTGAGTGTTACACCCACCCTGAAGGTGGGGGGGGGGTTGGTCTGTGTACAATTTGAGGGTAGAGAAGAGGCTTGTGTTTTGCCCTCTTTTGCTCTGGCTGCTGCCTTGAAGTGTTGCCCCAGTGCCTTGCCACCCTGCCTTGGAGCCAGCTGATTATGGACTGAAATCCCCAGAAACTGTAAGGTAAACAAACCTTTTCTTCCCTAATTTTGGGTGTCAGGTGTTTGTCTCAGCAACAAGAGAAAAGTAACCATACAGTTGCTAACTTACTCAAGCTTGGCTTGAACGTTTGATTCTCCTGCCTCAGCCTGCCAGAGCGCTGAGATTATAGGTGTGCAACACCTTCTTTGGCTGTGTAAGTTCCCTAGCTGTTTGGTCACCATTTGCATCTGAACCTGTTTTCATTCTCTCACTTTCAGCTGACCTGTGTCTCTAGCTCAAAGGTAATTTTTTTTTTTTGTCTTTTTGAGACAGGGTCTCGCTATGCAGTTCAGGCTGACCTGGGGCTCACTTTGTAGCCCAGGCTGGTCTTGAACTTACAACGATCCTCCTGCCTAAGCCTCCCGAGTGCTGGGATTATGGGAGTGCACCACCACACCCGGCTTTTTAAAAACTTTTTTTTTTTGGTACTGGGGATCAAACTCATGACCTCATGCTTGCTGGGCAGGCACTTATGCACTGAGCTATAGCCTCGGTGAAGGGAGTTTCTTATAGGCAACAGATACCTGGGTTGTGGCATTAAAAACTTGTTCATCCAATCTCTGACTTTGGAGAGTTTAATTCAGTTAATTATTGATAAAGAAGAGCTGAGTTTGTCACTTTCCCCTTTCTTTTCTGCATGACATCTGTCTTCTTTCTGTCTCACTTCTTCCATTATTGTCTTCTTTTGAGTTTGGTTGATTTTTTTGTAACAAAACATTTAAATTTCTCATCTCCTTTGGCATATTTTGTAACTATTGTCTTATGGTTGCCATGGAGATGACATTTAACATCCTGAGATTTTAATGCTCCAGTTTGAATTTATATTAGATTCATCACAATAATGCAAAACACTGTGTTCCCACAGGACCCATTCCCATCGTTTCTATTATTGATGTCACAAAATTACTTCTTTTACACTGTGTCTAAAGCCAGAAACCAAAAATTTTTTAATGCATTTGCCTCTTACGTTATACCAAAATCAAACGTGTAGTCACTAATCAAAGTTACACCAGTGTGGCTTTTAAGCTTGTAATAGCTTTTTTATGTGCGTCTTTTCATCTGTCTCTGCATGTCCCCTTCATACACGGTACGCACTGCAGATCTTGTGGTGACAGACGCCCTGCTCCCGTCTATCTGGGAGTCGCATCCCCTCCTTACTTCTGAAGGACAGTTGTGCCAGATAGTGTTCTTGGTTGACGGTTTTTCTTTCAGTGATTTGAAGATATTGGCCCACTGCCTTGCCTCCAGAGTTTCTGATGAAGCATCTGATAGTCTTTCTGCAGAGGCTTGGTATGTGATGAGACCATTCTCTCTTGTTGCCTTCAAGATTCCATCTTTGGTGGCTGAGTATAGTGGCACCCGCCTGTAATCCCAGCACCCGGGAGGCTGAGACAGGAGGATTACCAAGAGTTCAAGGCCAGCCTGGGCTACATAGTGAAACCCTGTCTCAAAAAAATTCCATCTTTAAGGCAGCATGGGAGGCTGAGTCAAGAGAATTACAAACTTTAGCCCAGCCTGGGCAACTAAGTGAGACCCTGTCTCAAAAATATAAAAAATTTAAGAAGGCCTGGGGACGTAGTACAAAGTTCCTGGGTCAATCCCAGGTACCACACACGCACACGCGCACACGTGTACACGCATGTTCCATCTTTATCTTTTGACAGATCTGTCTTCTGTTGATTCCATTCTGTCTTTGAGGCTAGCAGAGGGTTTAAAGCTTCTTAATATTGTGTTTTTAAATTCTAAGTTTCTACGGGTTAAAAAGAAGATATTGTCTTGTTTTTCTGCTGAGAATTTCTATTTTTCTGGTGATTTCAAGGGAGCTTACTTTTATTTGAAAAAGCATGCTTGTACTAGCTGAGTTAGTCTTAATCTGATAACTCTAACATCTGAGTCAGGTTCAGGGGTCCATTTCAGGGTGCAAGCTCTGTCTTCCCTTCCGCGGGCCACGACCCTGTCTTGGGCTGGCTCTCAAGGGCCTTGCCCTGCTGTGGCGACCTGTCCTCTGCGGTGCTGCTCAGGGAGCAGCCTGGGAATTAGGGATCCCCGTTTATCTCTCCTCTCCCTGAGATCTGTCACTGTTCCCAGCTCCCAGGGCCCCTGCACAGTCCTCTGGTTACAAAGATGGGTTCTTTAGAAACTTTGCCCCCACTGCCCCACCATTCTCCATGACCAGGATTACCTTTGAGCTATGGGGCAATAGCAAAGGAAAATACAAGGAACGCCCCCTCCTCGACCCATGCATACACTGCTGGGAACACAAGCTTCCCTCTTCCTGCTCTGGGTACCTGACAGATGGAATTTCTTCTTGGGGTTTTGTATGTGCTCTGCTATTGTATCACAGTACAGCTCTATGATCAGGTGCCCCTTGGCTGGGAGAGCTGAGAGGAGAAAAGCAAAAACCAAAACAAAAGCAAGACTTGGATTCTACCCACAGTACTTTCTCTGACCAGAAAAGTAGGTTTGCCTGGAGCTCATGCTGTCAGCACAGACACCTTCCATCCAAGCTGGGAGACGAGGAAGGGAAAAGTCTTCCATCAGGCAGGCCTTTCCTTAATTTGCAACTGATTCCCTACCCAGCCTGCTGTAATTGACTTTGGAGTTTGAGTTGGGATCAATAAGAATGGTGAACTGTAGTGAGCTTTCTCCATTTTATCCAGCACAGTAAGTCTCTACTTTGCTTTTGAAGATACTTTGGTGGGTGTAGAAATATGGGCTTCCAGTCTTACCTTGTTTTTGTTTGAACCTAGGCCCTCACAAACACTACCCTCTACTAATTAATGCACCATACCCAGCTCATGGGTTTAGAGTCTTTAAATGGTCCTCCTGTTCTCCTGGTTCGTGTTCTCTCTGACAACAGTTGTGTTGGGCTCTCATTCTTCATCTGTGTGTGACATGCCACTTTTTTTTCTTTATCTACCTGAAATACGTCTTTTTCGTCTTTGGTTTCAAAAGTTTGAATATATTGTGACTTTTAAAAAATACTTTTAATCCTGGCTGGCGCTTTCTTTACTTGGCTCTGTGGAGTGGTGTCTTTCATTACTTTTGGAAAGTCCTTAGCCATTATTTTTTCATGTGTTTCTTTGCCCTATTCTCTGATCCCCTTCTGGTAGCTCAGTTACAGCTAAGATAGACCATTTTAAATTATACCCAGGCTCGTTTTTCTCTTTTGTATTTTGTTTGTTCATTTGTTTTTCCCATTTTTTTCCTCCTTGTGTGAGTTTGACTGATTTCTATGCACCTGAAGCTCACTGATTCTTTCTTTGGATGAGTTCAGCCTACTCATGAGGCAGTGATGGAAGCCCTCCTTTCTCTTACTCTGTTTTTATCACTCACATTTCATTTCCTTGGTTTCTGTCTTGGTGCTTAAATTCCTTATCTTTTCATTCATGATGCTTGCCTTTCCCACTTGAAACTGCAGCATAAATTCCTGTCTGATACCCTTCATGGGAATGCATCTGATTCTGGTTCTGCAGGGTTCACCTCTGGCTGCGTCTGTCTTACTGCTTTACCAGGACCCAGACAACGTGTGCAGCACTGCAGTGCCTGAGGTCAGTGGTACTTGCAGCTGGGAGCTGGCACTTCTCTTTTGACTTGTGGCACCCTTTTCTGTTAGACTCCACTGAGTCAGGCACGTCGAGTTGTGTTTAGGTTTTGCTGTTTCTATGGTTACCTTCTGCGGTTACCCCAACCTCAAAGTCCTTTGATGTCAGCTTTTGCCAAGGTGGGCTGGTTTTTCGTATGAGTCTTTCCAGTGTTCCGAGGGGTGCTAGTTTCCTGTGTGGGTCTTCCCAGTGTTCTTAAGGGTGCTGGTTTGCTAGGTGAATCTTACCAATAACTGTTCCGAGGGTACTGGTTTCTAGTGTTCTAAGGGGACTGGTTTGGCGGGAAGTTCTTCTCTGATCCCCCTGCAGCTTCAGCTCGAGGCCCCCATGTGTACCTGCACCATGCTGGGCTCCTCTGCATCCCCCACTAACATGGCAGACTGCTCTTCCTTGTTTCCTGATGCTTGTGAGCTGGGGTCTGGGCGCAGACGGAGTTCTCTGATGCCTTGATCTCACCACATGGCCCTGGGGCTTGGGTAAGGTATTTCCAGGGATCCTGTGCTTTCAGAGTCAGAAGTCCTCCAAAGAGATGAGCCTAGTGGATTCTGACCCTTCCTTGAAAGGTAGCATAGGTTCCTCGGCTTTCCCCAGCCCCAGCTGGTACTCGTGTGTGTCGGGGGTGGGAGGACATCCTGCCTTTCCTCCAGCCTCTGCAGGCATCGTTCCTTGATGACCCAGTGGTGGCTGCTTGCCTTAGAGGTGTCCCCACCCAAATGGCTGTCTCTGGCTGTACCCTGCACGCAGTCTCTCCTCTGGATAAAGACCTGAGGAGCCCTGTAAAAGGCCATGCATGGGAAGGCGCCTCCTTGGTGTCCCAGCTCCCAGGGCCCTGTGTGCTCGCACAGCCCACAGTTGCCTTTAACAACTTGCTAACAACTTTATCTGAAATCTTGTCTCCTTTACAGTGGCCTTGGCTTTCCCTGCTCTCTGTTGAGAGTGTGATTAGATCCTGGCTGATGGACTAACTTGCAGCTCTGCTCTGTGATAGATGTAAGAAAAGTCAAGGTTTTGCAGATCATTCAGGGAGTTGTTTCGGGGTTGGGACAGTGCTCTTCACTGTTTTCTGCATTCTCAGCAGAGGACCCCCTACCATCATAGGACTTTGCGTCCAAGTCTGTAAAACGGGGCAATGATAATGCCTTCTCCACACTGTGTGTAGGAGTGCGTGTGCCCATTAGCCTTCTATCACTGTGACCTCCTTGAGAAGATGAACTGAAAGCATGAAAGGTTTGTTTTGGCTCAGAGTCTCGGAGGTTTAGTCCATGTTGGTGGTTCTGTTGTGCTTGGGCCTGGGTTGAGGCAGAACAGCATGGCAGGGGTCTGGCGGAGCGAAGCTTCCCATTTCGTGGTGTCCAAGAAGCAGAGACGGATTACTTTTGTAACAAAGCCCTTACCCAGCCCCACTCACCTATGAATCAATCAGTAGATCAATTTACTGATGACCCTTCAGGATTCAATCACCCCCAGAGGGCCCCCCTCTGGACATCACTGCTTTGGACAGAAAGCCTTCCACACACGAGCTTTGTGAGGACATCGCAGAGCCAAACCGTAACAGCACAGCTCACGTCTGTGCTCTGGAAGTGCATTTTGTTATCGTTTCTTTTCCTTATCTTGATTTTGTGAATGTTTCAGCTTGTCGGAGTTTTGGTGTTGGACTGTTTTGCTTCCAGTTGTTTGAAAGCTGTTTCTAGTTTTTTGGGGGATAATCTTAACTTTCTTGTTTTTGAAAACCACTTTATCAGTGAAATTCAACATACAAACAATGAACAAAACAGTGCATATATAACGTGAGCACTTTTATATGTTTAGATCTCCATTACTTTGTTGGCAACTGTTAACATCTGTATCTACATTTTCATCTTTTTATTTTTTCAGTGCTAGAAATTGAACCCAGTGCCTTCACACTGAGCTATGCCCCCAGCCCATTCTTATTTTTAATTTTGAGCCCGGGTCTCACTAAGTGACTAAGGTGCCCAGGCTGGTCTTGAACTTGCAATCTTTCTGGCTCAGCCTCCCAGTGTGCTGGGATTACAAATGTGTGCCACCATACCTGGCTTACATTTCCATTTTGAACCAACCCAGGGCATGGCTTGGTTTCATATTCCTCCTTCTGAGGCAGGAGATTAGGGTGTGGCAAAGTAGCTAGGCTGGTAGGTGTGACCTATCAACCCTGGAGATCCAGCACACACATGCAGAACATTTCCTACATCTCGCACAGGGGACCAATCAGAGAATGCTGCCTTCTGTGCTTCTGGCACAAGATTAAGCAGATATTTGATGGCATGGCCTAGGTCCTACATCAGACAGGAGGATACAAAGGACAGCAGCCATTACCTTCACAGACACTGTGTTCTCATTTTCAGGGACTCGCTTCACAGTCTGCAGAGTGCACTTCTTTTCCTACCTTTAATACCTTTATCTTATTTATTTATTTGGCTTTTTTTGAGGCAGTCTTGCTATGTAATCCAAGCTGGTCTTGAACTCCCTATGTAGGCCAAGCTGGCCTCAAACTTGCAGCAATCCTCCTGCCTCAGCCTCCCAAATTCTGGGATTACAGGCGTGTGTCCCTATGCATGGCAATACTTTAATAAATGTAAAACCTCATGATACTTTGCATGTATTCTAGTCCATTCTTCGTTCAGGATACAAAGAACCTGGAAAGGTCCAGACCTTGGTAACACAGTTTTGGCGAGCTAGTCAGGAGGTGAGATACACTAGTGGAAGCTGGGAAGCCTCTAGCAACTTAGCTGGGGCCCAGCACCTGGCTACCTGCTCTGCTGCTCCCCACTGCATGGCCCCAGCAAGGCCCTGCTGCTTCCCTCTGCTTGTCTTTCACCCCCGCATCTCTGCACCCCCTGCTGTTCTCCAGTGGGCCGAGTAGGGGGGCTGCACGCAGAGACGCATGCCCCACACTGACCTGTGGGACCTGGAAGTGTTCTCCACGGGCGTGGGGCAGGGGGCTGCCAGGAAGCCTGCTCAGCCTCCTCGCTCTTGGCCTCCAGGTTGAGCAGGTGCCTCCCCCGGCTTGCCCTTTTTGTGACCAGAGTCTCACTCTAGGTGGCCTTTTGTCTCTGCACTTTTCCAGGGAGCCATCGCAGTCCATGCGGCGCCGCCACGTGTGCTACATTTCTGGTGCCTCTGTTTTCAGGCAACTGCGGAGCTGCGCGGTCTTCTCTTCTGAGTCAGTCACAGGCCCTCGCTGTCTCTTCTCACAGAAATTCAGGTCATTTAGAAACACCCTGGGGGCCTGGGCAGAGAACCAAGGTCCACTCAGCCAGCTGTGCGTTGTCGAAGCAGAGCTACACTTCTACTTAGAAGTTTTTAAAGGGTTTTTTCTTTTGTTTTTTCTCTTAAACGCTAAAGAAGATGTTTCTATCTCTACTGCCTTAAAGTGATTACTGAAGTTTGTATTACTGACTAAATTTAAGGGGCACCGTTTCTCAGGTGGCTGGCTGGAGGAGGCCCGGGGAGGCTCTGCCCTGATCTTTCCGGAGTTACCGCCTTCTTAGGTAGGCGGCTGAAATGGCAGTCTGGATTACAGTACTGTCCTTCCCCCCCCACCCCCAGGCAAGGAAGCTGGCATAAAATTCTCGATGTTCAGGCATCTATGGCTCTTTAGCTCTGGAAAGCTCGAAAACTATGGTACTGAAAGAGGGCTCCAAGGAAGAGGGAACTGATATCCCTGATGATCCCATCCTCGGATGCCCGCTGTCTCCCAGAGATACCTAGTATGAGTCTCTCCCGCCCGTTTAATGAGAACGTTAAAGGAGCGCGGGGGGGGGGGGTGCTCCTTGACCTTCTCCTTCTCAGGCATGTAAATACCCAGAACTCCACCTGAGGTCGGCACCCCAGAGAGACTCAGAATTCCCCAGCCCCGCGTGTTCCCCGGACAGCCGTAAGCCCCACAAGACACTCAGAGTGGGGTTTCTACTCTTAACCCAGTTTACCCTGCCTCAGAGAGGCAGGCGCAGGGCGCACTCCAGGAGTCCAGGCTCCTTTTTCAGTGCAGATACCCAGCGCGGCAGGGAGCGCTCGGGCTGATTTTCAGAAGAGCCTGGTAGTTTGCAGATGGGTCCCCAGGCCCCTCCACCCACAGCCTTTTCTGTGTTCAGCGACCAGGGTCTACATGCGAAGGAGAGAAGCGTAGAGAAGCAAAGCCCGGCAGAATTACGGCTGTCCCAGTGGGCAGTGCGTTCTGCACACCGAGCTCTTCCAAAGGAAGACCCCGGGCCAATCAGAGGCGGAGTCCTTCCTTTAAACGAAGCTGGACACTGGGCACGTGACCCTACCAAGCCCCTGCCTGGGCCCTGCCCCGTGCGTCAGGCACTGGCAGGCTGGGGTCCTGGCTGGCAGAGAGGGCCAGGCCTGTCCGAGACTCACCTTCCCTCTGCTGGGGGCCGGAGGGGCCGGCCATCAGCGCCGCCTCCATCCACGGCGAGAAACCGCGGAAGCCTTCGGAGGATGAGTGGGGTAAAACCCCGACGCTGTGGAAGCTGCCCTGACCCAGAGAAGAACCTGAACCAAGCTCTTCTGCATCTTCACGCCTTGGGCTCTGCCAAGACGGACCCTGTGTCTGTGACTTCCTGGAGAACCGCTTCCCGGACGAGGAGGTGAAGCTCATCCAGAAGACAGGTGATCGCCTCGCTAACCTCTGCGGGCTGGCAGCACCCAGGTGGGGCTGAGCCAGTACCTCTTCGAAGGGCTCACCCTTAAGCCCGGCAGCCTCTGAAGGGCTCCTATATCACTTGGCATCGGGGATTCGGCCTAACCCTCTCCCTCCAGCCACTAGGAATCCTCTCCCAAATCTTGGTCCAAAAGAAAGCATTTTGCAGCAGAAAAAAAAAAAATGCAGGTTTTCTGGTTATGTTTGGTGGGACGGTTTGTCTGGCCCAGGCAGGAACCCTTTGTGAGGCAGCAGCATGAGGTCCCCCAACCCCGCACAGCCCTTTCCATGTGCATGGTCACGTACGTCCCACCCAGAGCAGTGTAGCTCTGCATCCTTGATTCGCCTCCCCAGCTTGGCCCATCTCCCATCTCTCCCACTGTGGCCGCAGTCAGCGCCACATTCAGCATCCTGTCTCTGCGTCCAGAGTCCTGA
>RJWT010050258.1:0-10878 GCA_004365215.1 Cuniculus paca | reverse complement strand
GTGTGGTCCGTTGGCATCCACGAGGTTCTGCTTCACCGTGCAGCATCACTGGCTTACTCCTGACTTTTGGCACCGGGCAGTGAGCGTTGTCCTTCCACAATTTAGTGATCTGCTCTATAAAATGCAGTATTACAAGCATTGCTATTTTATAGAAATCAATAATAAATGTTAGTACTACTGAGAATAACCAGGGCAAAGCGTATTTTGAAGAACTCAAAGGAGAAAGAGCAAGTTCAAATGCATATTAAGCACAGTAGCTATATCATCATGGATGTGCAGTCTCCAAAAAAGAACAAATATTTTAGCATAAGTAAAAACACAACAAATAATTTTGAGGGAAGACAAACACATCTTGTCAGATATACCCAGATCTGTGGTGATATACTGAATTTTCACCCTCTTCTGGCACATATTATTATAAATAACTTATATCTAGTTAAGAGGGACTTTAGCTGGTTTGATCAGTACTCCTAATAATATCAATGTTACTTCAATTTTATATCTACTGTACAGTTATGATTGGCTTTAAATAATAAAATATAGTGATGTGACAAACCATTCTGGAGATTTCTTCCAATGTTTAATATTGGTCACCTTCTCTTGGTTATACAGTTGGTTTGTTGTACATATTATATTAAACAGAAATAAATAATTTATACAAAATTATAAACCGAGTGGTATAACAAGTAATATCTCTTGTGAAAGAACCACAAATCTTTTCATGTTACTAGCTTAAATGTGGAGAAGGATGAAAGGCAGAATATGTAAGATTGAAATATATGAATTTTCTGCTTTTGTTCACCAGCACAATTCTGATAATTAGGTATTACATAAGATGAATCCTGAGTACACCACTGATTCTGCAAGTGGTTGTGAAGACCCCATAAATACAATGTGTCCACCTTGAGCACATCTGAGAACTGGCCCAATTTGTATCCTCCTGTGTAGCATCTCAGCCTCCTGTGGATGATATCTAGTGCTACAACTCCCAGGCACAGAGCACCAGTGTCCCCATCACTCCATCCATGACATAGAGGACTGGGTGGACCTTTGTGAGTGTTATTCAGTTTGCCATATGTGTTGATAAAAGAAGTCTTGGCTTTGTATTCGGGAACTTAGATTGCTTCTATTGGGTGTCTTCGTTACTTTTCCTTATTTGCTGAGACAAAATACCTGACATCCAAAATTAATAAAGGAAATTTTATTTAGCTCACAGTTTGTGGAGGTTTCAATCCATCGTCAGGTGGCTAAAGGCAGGTTGGCACATGGCCGTGGGGCCGCAATTCATGGCAGTGAAAAAAAGCAAAAGCAACAAAAACAAAAAGGGGAGAAGAGCAAGCCTCTTTTCCTCCCTTATACTGTAAGCAGGCTACCACCTCCTCGGGTGGGTGTAGCACTCACACCTTCTTTTTCCCTCTTGCACAGGATGAGGATGTTTTCAAGTGAGGATCCTGATCCCCTGCTGAGCTGCTTAGGTGAACTTCTCAAGTTGACACAATGTATCCACCATAAGATGGGGTTACAGCCACATGTTTTGAGAATTCTGAGGTAAACCTGTGTCTACTGTGAGGAAGCCTGATGAAACCAAGGCATCAGTAAGGCTTTGCTAGTTGCCATGAAGACAGAATTCCTGAACAGTTAGATCATACACTGTCTAATAATAACCAAATAACTAAGAATCTCTGAAACAAGATGAAAAGAAGAATTGACACAGTTTGAAAGCAAAAAAATTCTCAATATTTTTTCAGGTTTTCACAGTACAGAGTATCATATTTCAGATGCTTGCCTTGGTCTTCTGTTTTTTTCTGACTTTGTTTGATTGTTCTGTCATCTGCTTCTCATAATGGTTAAAAGTTAACTTGGAAAGTCTACTTGTTACAACATTTTTGATACAACATTAACCTTTCTGATCTGCTAAGGTACCAGGAACCAGGCTCACTAACCCAAGAAAATCTTCCAAGTCCAGACAGAATTAATGCCAGTAACTGTTGCTACTTGCTTTATTCCTGACTTACAACCTGGGGTTAGCTTTATGAATTTAGCTCAGTTCACTACCATGCCAAAATTTTTCCACTGATTGCTCTTAATCCATGCACTCTATGCTTATAGGCTTGCAATTTTTGAACAAAGTTAAAGATTATGCATTTATTATTATTATAATACCATGCCTGATCCTCTTATCTCCACTACTGATGGTGTGTCCTTTCGTCCTAAGAAGATGGACCATATTTCTTGCCTTCTACAGACCTCTCTACCTAAAACCCTCGTGGTAATTTCAATTGCCCCTAATATTACTGTTAATTATTGATGATTCCACTTCTGTATATCCCATTATGAGATGGGAATTTTGTTGATACTCTGTTAATTTTCTTTCAGCTCATCTCTGGAAGAGTATTCACAGTGTGATTAGCATATGATTTTCACTTAGTAAGTGCAAAGAGTTAAAGTGAAGAGTTCAAAGACCTAAAAAGGATCCTCTTGTTGCATTTCTCAACTTGGAGAGGAAGGACCCCACCACTTATTTAACACTTTACAAACAGAACAGGTACTGAAGAGGGAAAACAGAGCACAATAATTGCTAAAGTGATACCCTGGTGATAATTTTGTAAAAACATGCATGGTGTAGTTTGGAGCTATTTAAGCAGTGTACTGTGGAGGATACTGGGTTCGAACTACATCAGCTGTACTTTCGTTTATAAGAGTAGAAAGAAAAAAGTTTCTATGATTTACATTTTGCATTGCTTTTAGTTTTATGTGAATTAACTTTCATTTTCTATTTTAAAATTGCACCGATTTCCCCACGTAGTGATATATTATCTTAATTTCCCCACTGATAAAACATTTTCATCTTGTTCTTAGTGATTATTATTTTGTAATCTCAATTTACAGCTATTATAAAGTCAGGAAAAATGAAAAACAAATACAAATCAAAATATCTCTTTTCTTTGCTTCCCACTGCGACCAGCCATCATTTAGACACAGTAGCCCTTGATAGCCCATGATGCACCAATCCTAATTGCCTGTAACCTTGTATACAGTAACACAAGTGCCTGTGGGCGCACTCTAATAGAGAATGCTCACAATTGAAAAGTGCATTATGTGGGTTTCTACAATGTCACTCAGAAATTTATAAAATATTTTATCATAAATATAATGCCTAATTGATACCATTACTTTAAAATTATATTGTATAAAGTAATTATTTTTCCAACCCGCTAAGATTGTCCTATTTCTCTGTTAGTGCTTTTTATCATATTCTGTTTGAATGGTAAGTTTTTTACATAAATCTTACAAAAAGCATTTGTAGATATTCCAAATATCACTATTTTTTTGCCTAGACTATTTTTCTTGCACCTATATCATCATCATCTTTACAAAGACTTGCATATTTTTTATTTCACTTTTTTTATATCTGTGTCTTTTATCCTATTTTTCACGAATTGATTAAATTTCAAGAAGTCAAAACTTACACTGAATATTTCTTTTAAAACCCCTACGTGCATAAGTATATTTAAGACAGCATTTAAATATATAACTTCAAATTCAGTATAATGATGTTAAAAGTAGAATTTGTCATGTTTAACCAGTACCATTAGCTGAATTAGTATTACTTTCCTGAAGCTCGCTACACTTATTCCTTCCAATACGTTGTTCCAGATACCTATAGACATCATATGAGAATGCTCTAGGCCCAAAGTTACAGGTACTCACCAAAAGACAGAATTGCCTGTTGTGCATTTTAAATTGATTACTTCCTTGCCATTATGAATAAACTACATGTATCATCTCTACCAAAATTAAAATTTTCTTAAAAGTTTTAGCACTCCTTTAAAGGCAGTGGGTGACTCTTGCCAAACAGAATTCAAGAAATAAGGCAACTAAAAGTTTTCAAATGATCAAAAATTTTGGATGGAGTTGGAGATGTCTTAATGGAAGATTCAGACATTGAAACTAAATTTATGACCGTGTTGTTTGTTTCACGTCTAACTGATTGCCTTGGGGGAACCAGACCCTGGAGAATTGACATTTGTTGTCAGAAGCTATGAACCAAAACATGAGAGGAAATGTTTCTTCTGTTACTTGAAATGGAATTTCTTCCAAGCCAAGAGTATACTGATATTCATATCTTAAGGAAACACTAAAAAAAGATGACTTACCTCTATACAGAGGTTACACTTCTGAACATCATGGAGGAAAAATACAGCAATAAAAACATGACCAAGTCTAATTCTGTCACCTCAACGTGACAGAATCTAAGGTTGACAAACGACAGCTAATAGCCTCCTGGTTTCCCCCTTTTTATTTTAGAGGCTATTTAGCATGGATGTTGGCCAGGACTAAAGGGATAAAGGCAGCTGGAAGCCGCATGGGTGCAGTAACATTCGTGCGTAGATGAGGGATTCTGCCCCTCTGGAGGTTGCCTGGGCCTTCGGTACATGCGCTAGACTTTCCCCAAGAAAAGCAGCCCAGCCTAAGTCAGCATGTTCTCTCCACGCCCGGGGGAAATGTGAACCACAGCCTGGGGGTCATCCCAGTGTGTCTGACACAGCTGAGAGGAAGGAAACAAATCCAACAGCTTCGCATTGTCCATCCCGTTCTGGCAAATTCTGCCACTGTAAATAAAAGGCCTTAGGTGGGGAGATTCCTGAGCATACTTTCATTTTAGTGTTTGTCTGAATTTCAGTTTTTCTCTTTCTTCTTCCACTTTTTTTTCCTTCCAGCCTATTTTCTAGCATCTGTATTTTATTCAGTTTTCTTTTTTAAAATTTTCACCATTTTTTCATACTCAGGTCTTGTTATATAGCACATTGGCCTAGAACTCACTGTGTCACTCAGACTGCCCTGAAACTTGTGATCTTCCTGCCTCAGCCTCCTGAGCGTTGTGATTAAAAGCATGAGCCACCACACTCAGCATTATTTTTCATTTCTTCAGTCAATGTTTTGTTATCATTGTTTGCCTCTTTAGTTGATTATCTTAATCTATGTTTTGTTTTGCCCCCTTTTCCCATTATTTTCCTATTTCCATTTTCTTACTATTTCCTCTTTTTCCTCCCTCTTTTTTACATCACTTCTGCTATTCTTTTTTATCATTTGTTTTGGTTATGCTTCATTTGTTAATTTTCACCTTGTTTTAGAGTATTGCACAGCACGTCTTTGTTCTTTTGGTTATAGGTGATGGATTATACTTTCTCAATTGTCTTCTGCTATCTTGGGAGTTCTCATTTGCTTGCATGTGCTGCTCGTTACTGTTTCACGTTGCTTTCCTTCTGAGCAGTGCTGAGGACTGAACACAGGTCACTGGTGTGCTGCCTGAGTGATGTGCCACAGGGCTCCACTCCCACCCAGCTGAGAGAAATTGCAGCTTACATCAGGTGTGATCTCACCCACAGGAACCTTGACCTGTGCTTCAGCCTTTACGATGGAGGAAACAGAGGCACCCAGCCTGCAACTTCACCCCACGTGAGCACAGCTAGTGGAGTTTAGCCTCACTTCTGGACAAGGAGAGTCACTGAAAGAGCAGAGACCTACAAGACACCTCTCATCAACACTACACCCCCAAGGCACCCAAGCATAAGATGGGACCATAATCTGTACAGTAGATATTGTGAAGTGGGAAGAAATTGTTCAAAAGGAAAGAAGAACTACGGTGAGGGGAGAGGAAAAGGAAGGAAGAGGAAAGGAAAACATGATTTTAAAAAAGGGTAAGCATTGCATCCCTGGTGGTGGTGCCGGCTGGAAGACAGCAAGTTCATGCTTCCAGCCTCCTCCATTAACACAACCCCGAATGGTGGACTGGCTGGAAGAGTGTAAGACCAATGGGAACCACAAGACTAGGACCTCAGCCCAGTACAGAGACACATACCTTTGAAGGGTGAAGTAATCAGCGAGGCTAGTAATGTGGAAGCATCTGATGCAGCAGCAAGGAGACAGGAGTTGGGCTCTGGAGAATGCCACTGACAGACCAGTCCCAGACCTCACATCCAGGGGCCAAGATCACCTACATATCCAGCACATCTCTGCGATGCAATATGGAAATTACCATAGAACTGTAAACACCGGAAGGAGGTAGGTTCTTGGGATACCTATAAAGAACAACTGCATCTGGAGGACATTCCTGAGAAACAGACATCTCCTTTCCTCCTTGGATGAGCACTCAATGCTCATGGTAGAGCTATTATATCAAGGGAGGTGGATGAGCATCAGCATGGGAAGACAAAATAAAAGAAAAAAGAGAAGGTGGAGAAGGGCAAGACGCAGAGGCAGGGTACATCCCCAGACCCCCAGCCCACCCAGGACAGGCCTGCAACTCAGTGAGATGGGTGAAGTTGGAAGTCAGACACTGGAACTTTCTGAAATGGTAACAACAGAAGTGGAAAAGGGTACAGAGAAAGTGATCTCTCAGGAACAAAAAGAAATGATGCTTAAAATCAAAGATATTAGAGAAGTCACAAATAAAAGAATAGATAAACTTAGAAGAAGATGGAAACAAAAATTATCCAACATAGGAGAGAAATGGTATCTATGAAACAGATCCAAACAGAGATCCAGGAGATTAAAACCTGCGCTGAAAGTATATGCAGCAGACTGAATGAAGAAAACGATAGAATTTCAGATCTTGAAGATGGAATTGCAGTTAGTGATCATAAAAAGAAAGATATCTCAGAAATAGCAAGAGACCATGAGAAATCAATCCAACAACTACAAGACAAAGCAAAGAAGAATAACATAAGATTTACTGGGGTCAATGGGAAAGCTGGAGACAGCATAAATGCCATAACACTCATAAATATTAATGTACCTAATACAGGAGCACCCCCAACTATATAAGACCAGTTATTGGTAGACATGGAAAATCAAATAAGCAATAACACAGCTGAAGCAGGAGACCTCAAAACCCCATTGTCACAGAGAGACAGCTCAACTAGACAGAAAATCAGCAAAGAAATATCAGAGCTGAACCAAACCTGTGGACAAATGGACTTAATAGGAAGAAGTCATGCTCAAAGCTACATGCCAGTGGCCTGGAGAGATTCAGCAAGCCCAGTGCTGGCCCAGAGAAGAAGTCTTGCCCCGAGGCCCTGCTGCCATCAGGGAAGCATTGGTGAACCACTGCCCCCTGCCTCTCCAGCACTCCAGGAACTCTGGATTTGAGGAACCCAGGTGCCTAGTCCCACCCACTACACCGAGGTATGAGCAGCCAATACAGGAAGCACCTGGGAGGCAGCAATGGGCTGATTCAGAGGAACACAGGAAAATGTCAAGACGAAGGAGCAAAATACAATCGCAGATGTCCAGCCCACATGGAACAAGTTCAGGAGAAGGAGACATAGTAGGAATTAGAAATCACACGCCTGAAATTTCTGAAAAGATAACAACTGCAGTAAAGAAGTAACTTAGTTCTTGTACCATTAGGTAACTTTTGCATGCCTATATCTGATGGTCTGGAAGGCTATTTTGAAGACAGCAAGAGGCATTATGGTAGCCATTGTTAATTTCCTATTATCTTGTTTGGAAGTCCTACATCACTTTCATTGTTTTGCTTTCATTAACTTTATTCTGTTTTATTTTGTTTGATTTTATTATCTTTAAAAAAAAGAATAAAATGGGCACAAATCTTTGTAAATAGGTATGAGAAGATGACATGAAGGAAGGAGAGGGGATTGGGAAAAAAAGAGGAATCAAAATATATCATGTATGCTTATGAATTCCCCATGATGAATATAATCATTATATATGTCTCAATATTACCAATAAGCTTAATTAATGAAAAATAGAGAAGTATTCACAGGGGTATGGCAAATACATTCTTCTGCTTAAGATACACCAGCCTTAACTACTGGAAGGATCCCACACTTGTGAGACATGGAGAAAGTGGGGGAGGCAACTTCTCACATAGTACTGTGTCAATTTGCACTAATAGTGGACAAAGAAGCCATGGGAAGGATATATAACTGACTGCTTAGAGCCAAACACCACTCATTGTCCTGATTCCCAGGGTGATTCTTTCTTTTTAAATTAAGCATATTGGTACAATCTATATGAATTGAACCAGTATATCTGAAATCCTCACTAATGTACTATATAAAGCATATATGTATTGATCACATTCATCATGTGGAATTTGAGGTGAATACACACTCCTCAGATGAAGAAGTACAAATGGCAAATAAATATATGAAAATGTGTTCAATATCCGTGGTCATGGGAGAGATGCAAATTGAAACAGTGCTAAGATTCCTCCTCACTGCAGGAAGAATAACTATTGTCAAAAAAATCAATCAGTATCAAATACTGGAAGAGTTGTTGGTGGGAATGTAGACTGGTACAACCACTGTGGTAATCAGTGTGGAGGCTTCTCAGAAAACTAGGACTAGAGGTTCCATTTTACCCAGCTACTCCCCTTCATGCTATCATCAGTGAACATTTTTAAGAAAAGCCTCTTTCCTAAGAAAGCCTCACATAAAACAGTAAGAATTTCTTCCCAAGTGCTGTGCAAATTCCCCAATGGAAACATATGTTGCTATGAAACAGAGAAAGGTGAAACATAAAAGCATAGAAATCTCAATGTATTTGTTATACATATGAAAAAGCAAAAGAATGATTCTACTACTCTCATAGTTACTGATTCATATAACATCAAAGATGACAGACTATCAATTAAAGAGTTAAAAATTATTATAAAAGTGATGGATGAACTCAAACGGGAATAAACAAATGAGTGAAGTGAGGCAGACTACAATTGTTAGAAAAGAACAATAAAAAGGTGAGGATTTCAAAATAAAAATAAACAAATTTTGGCAATAGCTGAAAATTTCAAACTAAAAGTCCACTGAAATCCTCACTAATGTACTATATATAGCACAAAAGTTAAAATTTCATGGCTTGAAGGTAGAATATTTATTACATTTTGAAAACAATGAAGTGAAAAGCAATAAATTATAAAGAAAATATTCAAAACATCTGGAATTCAATTAAAAAACTAAACAGTAGTTTTGGGAAGAAGTAGATCATTGAGATACAGGCTAAAGTCATGGAAGCTCTATTCAGTAAAACAATAGCAAAAAAGTTACTGTGTTTTTTGAAAGTAGTGAATTTCCAGACACAGTAGGCA
This sequence comes from Cuniculus paca, assembly GCA_004365215.1. Lineage (NCBI taxonomy): Eukaryota > Metazoa > Chordata > Mammalia > Rodentia > Cuniculidae > Cuniculus > Cuniculus paca. The sequence continues at coordinate 1,766 of RJWT010050258.1, read as the reverse complement.
TTTAGAATCTCTCACACGCATAACCAAAAAGAATCTCCTCACATTATATCATTAAAATGTTAAAGGCACAGAACAAAAAAAAATCTGTAAGACAAAATGTCAAACCGCTTACAAAACCAAATTCGTCCAAATAATCGCCACTTTGTCTGCAGAAACTTGAAGGATCAAGAGGGTTTGAAATGCATGTCAATTACTGAAATTAATGAGCTGTACAGAGATATTCTACTAAAAGAATCCTCCTCCAAGACATACCTGCCAAGAAATGATTGCAACTTTCCTCTTCTGTGAACTTTGTCTAACAATCTCTCAGATTCTTTCCCTTGCTTATTTTCAGTTACTTATTGACAGTCTCCTTTCCCCTCTACTAGAACTTGATTACTTAGAAATAAATGGCTCTTATATTCTATAACAGTTTAACAGATAGTTACTACAAACCTAGTAAGCACAAAACATATGAAACAGAAGTGTGTCCCTCACAAACTTCCAGTCTAGAGACTGGGGTGGAAAATAGTTAAAGTCAACCCAAAATTATATCAATATACTGACAACTTGGTCATTGGTGCTAAGGAAATGAGAATGTTGAATTAAGGCACGAATGGGAGAATCTTTCAACAGTCATATGGAAGGCTTCACTGGAATTGGGACACCTCGTGTGAAGTTAGTGAGACCAGCACTTCAGGAAAAGGGCACATTTGGAGACAAAGAGAACTGGAGCTCTGAGAAGAAAACTGAGTTTCTTAGCTCTTGGGGCTGTTGGGGAACAACCAACACTACTGAAGCACAGAGAGCAAAGTGGTGAGAAATTGAAGATGTCCTTGGAGAGGCAGAGGAAGGGGAAGGATGAGCCAGAGAGTTCTGAGACAGGGCAAGGGATTTCTATCTTGATGAGAAGCCAAAGGAAAAGCAGAAGAGGGGCGTGAACCCTAAATTGGAAATACTCTAAATCATAACATAGATTTAATTTTTTTAAATATACAAGATCCCTCTGGTTGTCAGTAGAGAATGAACACTTTTACTTCCCGCAAATTTCTGAACAAATAATTAATAATTCATTTTCTGTACCTAGAGTTTTTTCATTAGTCCCGTTTTGCAGTACATAATGAATACATCCTGGGAAGAAGGTACATGGAATGCGCATCCTAATTCTTTTCACTCCCTCTTCTCCCCTCCTTTTTCACTCTGTCCATCTCTGGCTTCACTTTCATTTTGCAAAAGATTTATCCCATTTTATGGAAAGCATGCTGCTCATAGCAAGACAGTTACCTATCAGGTAAAGTCTCTTGTCTCATCCAGAGCCTCTTCATGGCATTTTTCACCTCTGCGTTTCTCAGTGTGTAGATCAAGGGATTCAGCATGGGTGTGACGATGGAATCCGACACAGCCATTGCTTTGTCAATGGGATAAGTAGACACAGGTCTCATGTACAAGAACATACATGGCACAAAGAATAACACAACCACTGTGAGGTGGGAGCCACAGGTGGACATGGCCTTGCGCCTCCCTTCAAAGCTGTGAGACTCCAGAGAACGTAAGATGACTATGTACGAGGCTAAGAGAATCAGGAAGATTGCCATGCACATGACACCACTGTTGAAGATGACCAAGAGGCCCAGGGTGTGGGTGTCCATGCAGGCCAGGGTCAGCAACTCAAACAAGTCACATATAAAGTGATCTATGACATTGGGACCACAGAAAGGTATTTGATACATGAAGAGAAGCTGAATTGTTGCGTGCAGGAATCCCCCTACCCAAGCTGCCCCCAACAG
>RJWT010050257.1:0-10882 GCA_004365215.1 Cuniculus paca | reverse complement strand
CAGCCCAGACTGCACAAAAACGGCAGAGCTGAAGCACCCAAGCAATCACAAGCTTAATTCTTCTTCAGTGGGTGCATTTTTTTTTTTGCAGTCATTGCCTATATACATCAGACAGAAGATTCACTGCCTTTTGAATGTTGGCTTTCACTAGCAACTCTGAGAAGCATTCGGGCCTTTGGGCTTAGACTAGACCTCCATGGTGGGTCCCTCTTGTTCTGAGCCTCCAGTTTCACAGACTTGAGTAGCTACTGATTTCTGTGACTCTTCCACCCATAGATAGCCATTGTGAGGCTATTCAGCCTCTGATCACGCAAGCTTATTTAAGCCAATCTAATAAATCCCTTTACATACATCCCTTATACATGAACAATATATATTTATATATCCCTTTATATATAATAAATCCATATATATGTTTTATTGGTTCTATTTCTCCAGAAAACTGTGGCACTATATATATATATATATATATATATATATATATATATATGACATGAGAGAGAGATTCTGCCAAAAAATGTATACATGCTTTTCAGGAAAAGAAAAACCTGTATAAATATTTTATTTATTTATTTATTTATTTATTTATTTGTTTTTGGTACCAGGGATCGAACTCATGACCTTGCACTTGCCAGGTAGGCACTTAAGCCATTGAGCTAAATCCCCAGCCCTGTATAAATATTTTAGTACTAAATTTATTCAGATGTCGTGAGATTAAAACAAGTTACCTTACATTCCTCAATCAATAACCATGCTTCTGCCATTTTGTCACAGTTGTTTATGTCATTGTTTTCTTTTCTATGTATATATAGAGACAAAATATTTTATATGCATATATAAAGGTATGTGGATATAGATGTACAATTAGATAGATAATGAAGTGAGAACTACAGTATTAATAATATCTCATATAAACCCATTAGTAACATGTGGCTATTAAGCTAATGTGACAAATAAAATGAAAGACAATTTGTAAATTTATTTAGTTCTAATTAATTCAAATGTAAATGTTAATAGTAAAGCAACATGAAATATTTTTCTATTTCTATTTTTCTATTTTTCCATTACTTTGTTAAGATTGCAGTTTTCTTTAGGTATAAAAAAACTACAATATTCTTTTCTTTAAGTGCATATCTTAGACATGTGTGCTGTTGTTATTGTTACACACAGAAATATCACTGGTATTCTTGATGTCAATAGTGTTCCCCAGGATAAATTATTTTTTTATGTAACATTGTAACATGACAATATTTCTTTTTGCTGATTCAAACAGTTGCTAAGCAGAAACATGGTATAAATTTACTAGGTTTCCTCTCCATAGTTCCATAGATTGGTTCTACAAAGAAACAACAAGCTCAAAATAACAGCTTATTCAATACAGCAAGAGATACAAAATGAGCTTCAGGTTCTTTACGGCCACCTTTATTTCTCCATGTGCAGTGACCCCATCTGGATGAGGAATACACAGGGCATCTGTCTCACAACTGAGCTATCTGGAATTTAGGAAACCACTGATCTTATAAAGAGGGGTACGAGCAAGCTTGCCCAATATTTGCTCTTGAGGGAGACATTATCTGCTATTCTAAATAGGAAACCTGTCATCCTTACCAAGAGCAAAACATTGCTTCTAGGTTCTAAGGCTACTTGCTGTGTGCAAACATCCTTGAAAAACTGTCACAAGATATGCAAAAATGCCATAGGAAAACATTCCCCAATATTTATTTAAATACATTATTCAGACTCTATGAGTTATAATCATATACATGTAAATTTTTATTAATAGTTTAATTTAAATATAATTACACTATTTTTTCTTCTTTGAAAATATAGACAAATTTTCAACTTAATATGAAGACATTACTGATGGAGAATCAAGAGAAAATGATAGTGCTAGAAACATGCCCAGAATATAAACAAAAGAAGCTGAAAGTCATGGCACAAATTTCATGAAGATTGGCCCTTGTAATTTACTCCAGGAGAGAAATGAATAAACAAAAATATCAGAATCAAACTACATTATAGTAGTGTTAAAAATTTTGATATTACATGCCACCAAATACTTAATAACTTTGATGTATTTTCTTTGAATAATAAAAATAACAGCAGCAGCAACAATAAAAATAATTGATCACGTGATAATCAGAATTAATGGCCAACAGAAAAATTTAAACAATTTCTAGTAGGATCTAAGAGTTAAGTTTGGTCAACAGTAAAAACCTTAAATTTTTACAAAAACAAAAAGAAAATTTTAGATAGAAAGATGATAAATTATAATTTGAGTTATAAAAATTTTAAGTAATTTTAAAGTTATTTTATGAAAAAGAAAAGATATAATTTAAATTAAAACCCAGTGGAAACTTTTCTAAGACTATCAGTGATCATTTGATTCAAAGTTTGAAATTTTTCCAGACTTGTCTTTAGCTTTAGATTAATTTGTGAAGGAAGAGCCACAACCCAATTAATCCTGTATTTTTTGTGTCAACAAAACAGAACTTCTCACAAATAAATGCTAATTCACGGTCTATGATATTAAATATACAGTGCAGATATTTTATGTCTTCTATATCAAGAAAAATTTTCAAGTAGGTATGGTAAGTTAGTTTTTATCACGACAGATGTTGTTCTAACTATGCTAGGTCCAAAATCTGAATTTATTAAAATCTTAAAATGAGAGACTAATATTTTTATTTACTGCTTCTTTTCACTGTGTGATACACCATGAAAACATTTATGCTCTATTTTTGAAGCAGATTTGATGGAAATTGCTGTGAATATAGTTGTTAGCTTGCTGTATATATGTGTAAATACTTTGAACCATTGCCATCTTTTGGATATTAAAGAAAATAGAAGACAATGATTTTTATGCTCTTACGTTCTTTGAAAATGTTTGATCAATTATGGAACAAAATCACAAAGATTTATGGTACTGTTAATTCCAATTAAAGATTTTCTTGAAACAAAAAAGAGTATTTCCAAAATACTCAAAGAAAAGTGTGTGATTTATGTTTTCTGAGTTTTATCACACTATATAAGAAAAAGCTAAATATGAGGCTTCAGGGAAAGAAAAAATTAATCTGTTGACTTGCCTGCACTAGTATAAGAATTTATATGGAAACAAACTTTTCATAATTTAAGTAAATGGGTTTACATCTTTCCTAACATAAATCAAAATGCAGAAGGTTTTAATTGACAATATTATGCAAATTGGCTGCAAAAAACCTCAAAAAGATTTGAAAAGCACTGTTGATATTGATAAAGTCAGTATGAGTCTTAATTATGCAACCTCAATTTGAACTCTATTTTTAAATACCACAGTGGAATATTTGTTACAATTAACCTAAAAAAAAACAATGAATGCTGGCAAGGACGAGAGGAAAAAGGAACCCTTCTACACTGCTGGTGAGAGTGTAAATTAGTACCATCACTATGGAAATCAATATGGATGTCCCTTAAAAAAACTAAAAGTAAAGGTAGGGAATGTAGCTCTGTGGCATAAGCACCTGCCAGTCAAAAGCAAAGTCCTGAGTTTGATTCCCAGTACCAAAAGAAAGCAAGCAAGCAAGCAAGCAAGAAAGAAAGAAAAAAGAAAAGTATAACTACTATATAACCCAGCTATACCACTCATTGGCATAAACCTTAAGGAGTGAAAGTCACCACTGTATAAAGGGTACCTGCATACCCACATTTATTCACGCACAATTCACATTGACAAGACATGAAGTCAGCCTCAATGCCCATCAAAGGATGAATAAGTAAAGGAAACATATTATACATAGTCAATGGATAGTGTTCCACTAAAATGAGTGAAATTATGTAATGTGAAGGAAAATGAATGGAACTAGAGATTTTTAAGTGAAACAAGACTCAGACAAGTATATTTTGTTTTATTTAGAATCTAAAAGGCATGAAAGTAGCAGAATATAAATATAAATAGAAAGAGGATTTGTTACTATTTTCTATTTGTCTTTCTTATTCCATTTCTTTTTCCACATTTTATGTTTTAATTGAGCATTTTGCATTATTCTTGTTCTCTCCTTTTTTAGCATCAGTTATACTTATTTTAATGGTTGCCCTAATCCAACTCTATATTCAAATATTATTATAAAACTAATCCAACTATATATTCAAATAATACTATACTACTTTTTTGGTAAGAACCTGAGAGCAATGAAATTTTTCTAATTCCTTTTTCTTGTCCCTTATGTCATTGTTGTCATTCATTTCACTTATATATAAACTAATATACATAAGCAGATAGTAACGAATACATCCTCATTAGTATTATTTTGTGAAAATTGTCATAGTAGATCAATTAAGACCAAAGCATTTACTTTATGCCACCTGTTCATTCTCCAAATCTCTTTATTTAGATTGAACTTTTGACCTATGTCAATTACTTTATTTCTAAAATAACTTGTTTTAACATTTCTTGTAAGGCAGGTATACTAGCAAAAGATATCCTAAATTTTTGTTCATCTTTATTTCCCTTTTTATAGTGTAATTCCAAAGAGTATAAAATGGTAGGTTGATTTTTTTTTCTGAAAATTTTGAATTTTCACTCCAGTCTCATCTTTCTTATTTGTTTTTTGAAGAGACTTTATATAACTCTTATCTTTATCTCTAAATAAGTTAATTTTTCTATAACTTTTTTCAAGGTTTTTTCTCTAGAATTAAATTCTAAAATAAAGATAGCATTATTATTATTACAAGTTGCATAAAAACACACCTTTTACAAAAATGATTTTTGATAGAAATTTGACTACATCAAGATTTTGAATTTTCTCCAGTTTCAGTGTATGTCTCTGTCTATTTTTGTACATTTTATTCTGTTTACTGGTCTCTGGGTTTTAGTACTCAAGATGCACTCTTCAGTTTAAAATATATACTATATTACCAAGATTTATTATGAAAAACAATGTAGAATATTTAACTATAATGTTACATTAATTATAACAAAATGTTGCTATTTTGTCTCTAAGTGAACTATATTATTAAAAGTAATTGTATCTGTTTCAGATGTTTAAAAATATGGCTACAAAGTAGGTACATGCAACTTGTATTGTAGTTCAACTGGATAGAACTGAAGTAAAACAATCAGGGTCACATGTTTTTATATTATTACTTAATTTTCTTTGACACTAATTCCCTATGTAGTAAGAGGTCCAGGATGAAAGACAGCCTTTAGTGTATGAATATGCAGGGCACAGTAAGCACAACTTAAGAAACAACATGAGGGCCAAATACCGCCTATTCACTGACAGAATTCCTATCACCTATCTTTAGTATTTCCTTTATTTTGTGTGGCTTAGAAAGTTGGAATGCCAGCTTTCCAGATTCCTGGCCACGGCCACTGAGCTTATGAATGTGATTAAGGATCTCTGTCAATGAGATGCAAACTTGGGATGTCTGGGAAGTGAAAAGAAGAGGAAGCCATTCCCTTTCCCGTGACAGTTGCCCTGGGGCCATCATATCTTCCTTCCATTTTGCTTTCAAGTCCATAGCCTTTTGGGTAGTGGATTAAGTCGGTAGCAGTTTCCCATCAATGACTGGATGGTAACTTTAGCCTTACTCTTTTGACACCCAGTGACAGCCCACATCTCTATCTCCAGCCGTTACAAAAATTTTACAAACATTGAATGCTGTGTATAGAGAGTATAAAGAATTTCTTTGTTAAAATACCTAGAATGATTTCTATTTCCTATACTAAATGCTGTAATAACACTCTGCATTTTTAGATGAGGAAAAGGGGTTTCTAGAGTTGATTCAGGCCAGAAAGAATTCTTGGCAGGAACTGGACTAGAATTCAATCCCTTCATCTTCTTTCAAATATTCTACATTTGCACGTATCTAAAATTTGCATAGTATATAGAGTTATATAGATTTCTGTTTGAATTTTACATTTTCATTGATTAGTTTAGTGTCCCTATGCAAGTTGTTTGATTTCTTATTCTTTCAGTTTCTTTATCACATAAGATAACAATGCATATTGCAATGATATTTATTAAATTTTTTGACACAGAAGAAAGTAAAGGCTGTGATTTTTTTCTTTTTTTCATGTCAGCTGTTATGCATAAGAAACTGAACACTCATATTTTGAAATGAAAATAATAATTGAAACTCCACGATCATTGGAAAGTATTGATACGTAATATAGCTTATGTAAATTTTACATACATGGCAACAAAGACATTACAATATCCTTATACAAGCATGCCTCAGGAATAAAAGGAGTATCACAATAAAGTGAATAATGTCAATTTTTTATTTCCCAAAATATATAAAAGTTACATTTATATTATAGTGTTGATTATCAATTGTGCAATTACATTATGTCCAGAAACATACATACTGTGATATCTCAGTTGTCCAACGACTCCAAGCTCGAACTTTCTGGTTGTTGAACAGCAAATTTCGAAAAAAAATCGTGTTCATAACTTTGCTTGCTAGTTTAACTGAAAATCCTTAAAAAGACCTGTATGGACCTAAAAGTGAGTCACGCATCACATCTTGCTGGAGACACTAAGGGGTGACGCTTCTGTCTAAGTGCTGCTCTCATCCAGACAACATACAGTACTTGTGTTCCTGGGTTACAACATTCATCATGGTGATCCTTTTTGTGTGTGTTTTATTTGCGTAAGACATTGTAACAATGGCTCCAAAGAAAGTGATACCAGAAAAAGGAAATTTATGAGAACCACGATAAAGAAAGAAATCGTAAAATTTGTTAAAGTCCTGGAAAAATGAGTTTATTGTGAAATTTTTGGGCCTCAGAACCAATTACTTGGTTTTCCATGATTTCTTATGGTAAAAACATGTTCAGTTGTCCAACTTCTTGGTGTTCAAACATGAATGTGAAACAAACTGAGTCTAATGACTGAGGTATCACTGTACCTTAATTAGAACATTAATTTACTAAAACTGCTAACAATCATTTGAGCTGTTGGAAAAATAGCACCAATAAACTTACTTAATGAGGGATTGCCATGGTTTAAAAAATATCTGGGAAGTGCAACTAAGCAAAGCACAATAAAATAAGTTACACTTACATATTATCTCAAGTGGAAACCTTCTATTTTAAAAACTGAGGGTTCCTTATATATTTTAATGTAATGAGTTTTTTAAAAACATTTTGTGACCTAAGCAACCCTCAATTAGCTGTTATTAAAAGAGAAATATTTGCAATTCACAGTTATCCAATACTGGTTCTTATAATTTTGATTCTGAGCTCCAGAGCTTCAAAGAAATAAAAAGACAATGTTTACTCACTCAGTATGTATCTGCAAGTCTCTAGAGTTTTTTGAAAAGGAAATGACATTACTAAAACTGTTCTTTAGGAAATGTACTGTAATCTTATCATTATGTGGAATATCTGTTGAAAGGCAGAGATTAGACTATTGAAGAGCCAATGGGAGGGGTTAGAAGAAAGATAAGGGGTAGGGAAAGGGGAAGTAAAAAAATTGAGGTGTGTTGTGTACATGTACCAACTTGCCAAGAGGAATGTAATCATGTACTGCAAACATGTATAATAAAAAATTAAAAAAAGAACTTGCCAATTTTCTCTTTCTTTCTTTCTTTCTTTCTTTCTTTCTTTCTTTCTTTCTTTCTTTCTTTCTTTTGTATAGGGCACTTCACCACTAAGCTGCATTCTTAGTCCCTTTTGGAGAAAACTGATATTTTAAGGGAATTTCTTTATATAAAAATAAATGTCTGGCCAGACATTGTGCACTCACTTACTCAAGGGGCTGAGGCAGGAAGATCACAAGCTAGAGTTCAACCTAGAAAATTTATCAAGACTCTATCTCAGAATAAATATAAAAAAACACTGGGGATGTAGCTTAGTGGTAGAGGGCCCTGGGCAAGAAAAGAAAGAGAGAGGAAGAGAGGGAGAGAGAGAGAGAGAAAGAGAGAGACAGAGAGAAAGCACTTAAAAATCTTCTGCTGAACAAGACACCAATGAAAAAGTGAAAAAGGAAGTCCACACAATAGGGGAATATATTTGTGATGCTTGCATCTAGTTGCTAAATAAAGTTAAGTGAATAAGAAAGACAGTGTACCAAATAGAAAATGAAGCAGCAATTTTAACTAACAGTAGCTACACTGGGGGTACAGACTTTATTACCACTTTGGAAACAGGATCCCATCACCTACTAAATTTGAACATGTTCTTACTCACAGAATTCTACTTTATATGATAGACCTTGACAATATTGTTACAGCACTGTCTTAGCAAGCACCTGAAATCCACTGAAACTTTGAACATGAGTATGGAAAATTAATTTGTGGGAAAGCAAATAAAAACAAAAAATGAAGTTAGATGCTCCATCCTGGAAGAACCTCAAGGACAAGGCTGAAAGGAAAGAGGGAGATGCAGAATAATTCATATGATTCTACTTCTTAAAATTCAAAAATGATAAAGGTAAATAATAAATTATTTATAGAAGACACAAACATTTGATAAAGTTGTTTGAAAGCAGGAGGTGGTTGATAAAGCTCAGAGCTCCTTTCACGATTCTAAAAAATGATGCTATAACTAGACATATTTTGATTCATGTGTACACAAGAATAGATATTTTACCTATGTGACCAAGAGCTTTTGTCCTCATGCACTTCTTACTCAGAAATGATGAGAAGGCACAGAGTATTAATATTACCCAAAATAAAGGAAAACGTTAAGATTCAGAATGCATGGATCTAAGAGTACAGAGAAGTATTAGGATGATAAGGAATCAGGTAGATTTCTAAAATAACCAAGAAATCTTTTACTTAAGGAGTGAGAACAAGTTTTAGGAAAATAAGAGACCTGGTAAATAGATGATATGAGAAATAATTTGTTGGTGATTTGGTGAAGGTTAAATAGAGAGAGAGAGGGAGAGAGAGAAAGAAAAGAGACAAAGGAAAAAAGAGAAAGTTGGACAAGTGTAAAAGAGTATATTCTTAATTTAAGGATAAAAAAATGTGATCTTAGTGCAATAATTGCCTTTGTAGTTGACAGTAGTGTCTAGTGATGGTGACATAAATATTGATGATTAATTTAATAAATCAATAGTTATCATATTGAGAGTGTGAATGTGGGCATGTAGAGAGTCAATAGCATAACAAGGACTCAATAAGCCCAAAATTGTGTATCAAGAAATATTAACATAAAAATATAATTTAGAAACATGGAATTACCATAAAAACACTTAAACTTATTTTGTCAGAGATATCTGAGAGATGGGAAAATGTAAGGTTAGCATCTACACTCAGTAATACAAGTCTTTCGGCACATTAGAAAACAAATTTGGGTACATATTTTGATATTTTATGAAAATTAACTGAAGTTATAAAAATTACCCTCATCATAAGGGTAATTTTATTTTTATTCTGCTGATTGATCTATTTTGGTCAATAAATCACTTCTAGCCTCAAAATTTTAAATAGACATACATGCAAGGTCTTGGTTTTTTAATGAAATTTTTTTTGAATGGGTCAAGGGTTTAAAAAAACACTCTGCCATTAAAAGCCCTTGTCAACACTGTGTACTCCATGTAGATGAAGTGGATAAGAAATCCCAGGTTGAAGGTTGGGTATCTGTAAAACAGAACTGCTTTCTCCGAAGTCTTCTTGTAGCTTAGCTTCCTTTACTGAAGTACTACCTTTTCATACAATCTTTCCATGGAATCTTGGGAGCGTGGTGGATTTCAAAGCCCTAAATGGCTATACTTACTGCTGTTTATGGTTTGCCATCAAGACCCAGCAGCTAGAGCAGGCAATGAAACTGACTTCACGACCTGTCTTTGCTACAGCACTAAAGCTCCAATTTTCCAGTTGTTGCTGGATCTGAAATTTGGCTTCACAGGAGCTGGGTCTGTCCCAGGATAAAGGAAAGCCAAGTTTACATTGTGTACTAAATGCTCCCATGGTTGACATTTTCCTTTCAAACGTGACATGCGTTTTATAGATTGGAACACAAAGTACAGTAATAAAAAGTGTAGAATCTATTTAAATGTGTTTTTTATCCTAAAGTGTTTCTTCTAATATTTTCTCCTATTTTTTTCCACGTTCATCTCTTATTCATTAAAGAAGACAAATATATCTTGAAACTCTAAAAAGGTCAAAGAGATCAGCAAATCAATCTTTAGTAATTATCTCCACTAATTTTGTTTACTCTCTGTTTAAAGTTTCTCATCATGAGTCTCTGCGACTATAAAGTCAGTAATCCATTGACCCTCTGAAAGAATTGCTGATTTTTTTTCACCGAATATGGTGGCACATGCCTGTCATTCCATCACTTGGGAGGCTGAGGTAGGAGGATCCTTGTGAGTTTGAGGGCAGCCTGAGCCGCAATATGACCTCAAGTCCAGCCTGAAATGCATAGTGAGAGCCTGACTCAAAGAAAAACAAAACAAAACAAAAAACCCAAAATTGCTGATTCTTAAGCACACATGCCCTCAATACAAAGTAGACAGTTTGAAGCTAATGTAAGGGATCAGAGCTCCTAAAATGATGTGATTGCCTATTCCTATGCTAAGAGTTGCACACTAATTCTGGTCTTGCTTCAGAAATAAATAGTAGCTACCCTGGCTGTGAAAATGTGGTTAAAGTGTTAGGAATTAAAAGCTAATTTTGAGACCTGTTCTGAGATTACAGCACAACTAGACAAATTTAGCATGTGAAGCAGCATATTAAACCGTCGTTACTGTCAAGATCAGCCAGTTTAGAGCTTTAGAGGTAGTTAAATGTATACACTCGCCTGCCAAATTACCTGGTGTTTTCAGAATGAAAATAAAACAAAATGTAAGGTGTTCTAAATGGAATATAAAATAAAATAAAACGGAAACACAGCAGAACGTCTGCACGGGATCTCTGTGCGCTTCACCAACAGTGTCCTGCTCACCGTGAG
>RJWT010050256.1:0-10878 GCA_004365215.1 Cuniculus paca | reverse complement strand
ATATATATATATATACATAAAATTTTTTTTTTGAGACAGGGTCTTGTTACATAGTTCAGGCTGACCTTAAATTCATACTATGTAGCCCAGGCTGGTCTGAAACATGCAGCAATCCTCCTGCCTCAGTTTCCTGAGGGCTGAGATTATAGGTGTGTGCTATCAAGTCTGACCTTGTCTTGTAGATATCTTTATAAGAGTAGTATTTGGTTTTATTTTTATTCAGTCACCTCTTCTAGTTCTCCAATTATACATGACGCTGTCCCTCAGACTGCTGAGCTTCCATTTGCCTTTTGCTCCCTTTGCCAATCTTACTCTCACTGTTCTTCACAAAAGATAATTTCTCAATTCAAGATCATAGACTCTATCCTTTGTTACTCTCATTCTACTCTAATGAATCTAAATTTGTTTATTTCAGAAATTGTATTTTTCAAGTATAGTTTCTATTTAGGGTCTGGGACTTCCTATCCTTTCATTTATAATGAGGATATTTTCCGTTATGTCTACGATTTTCAAACTTTATGTCATATCAGAATCACTTTATGAGCCTTTTAAAAAGCAGACTTTTGGGCCTTATGCCACAGTTTCTGATTCAGTTGATTATGGGTGCAGCTGAAGAATCTGTATTTCCAGTAAGTACCCAGGGAATGCTGAAGCTGCTGATACAGGGAATGCATGTTGAGAACCAATGCTTTACATCACTTAGCTTAGATGTAACTGGACCGGGGATATAGTTCATTGTGAAGGCCCTGGGTTCAATCTCTAGTACGTGGGTGAGGGGTTTGGAATGAGGAGAGTTTGTCTGCTAACAACATCTAGATCATGCTGATTTGGGTCTCTTTTGCTTGTCTTTCCTATTGAGAAATTAATCTGATTTTCCAATTTCTTCATATCTTAAGCAATTCTGGATTGGAACATGTATGTTACAAATGTTATGATGTGGAGACTCTGGATCATTACATCCCTACAATGGTATCAATTTTTCTATTTTAGCAAGCAATTAACTTGGCTGGACTCAGACTATAAACTCTGTCTGTTGAAAGGGACTCAAATTGCAGCCCTATTCTTTTATCTTTACCTAGGCTGCTTGGAAACCTCCTGGCACATACACATTCCAAGATGAGCCAAAGATTTAATAACACAGGATCTGTGGTTTCCCTCTCCTGGCTGCCCCCTGTCTGAAACTCCAAATGACTGTCGTTGCCCATAGTCCATAATCTGGCTTAAGAAGACAGAAAAGTATGAGTTTTATAACACATTTAGTTATTTCATGTGCTATCTGAAAAAAAAAAAAAGGAGAGAGACACTCTATGCTGCCCTTTCTTCCAACGATTTGCCTTGGCCTAATGGACCTATTTTAGTTCAATGTTCTCTACTCTCATGCAGATGCTTCTGGCACTGTGTCTAGAACTAAGGTGTTATCTCTAGCTAGGTCAGTTCAGTACGAGCTTAGTCAATGTTGAAAGCAAAAATCCCTCCTAACAATACTTTAAAATAAGTATGAAAACTTCTCAACAGTCAACTACTACAAACTATAATCAGATGTTAAACTACTATATGAACACTTTTTTTTATTTTAGAAAACAAAATAGAAAAAAGGATAGAAATAATACAGAATTTCAAAAAACAAAAACAAAACAACAGTAAGAAATCAACACTATGAACGTATGAACAACCATTTTGAAGAAAACAAGAGACATTAGGTAGCCATTGTTAATCTCCTGTTGTTAGGTTTTGAAGACATGTACTGCTTGCAGTGTTCTGTTCTGAAATGCTATGTTGTGTTTGACTCTATTCTGTTTTGTTTTGTTCTATTCACTTTAAAATAAAAAAAAAAGAAATCAACACTAGTTAATGCATTCCATATTGTTATCTTAGAAATAGTTGTTCAGGTTACAAGATCCAGGCATAAAAAATGATCAAACAAACAATGGCATCACAAATTGTTCTTTTTGATGAAGAGATTAGTAGTATAGTTATCTTATAGCAGCACAATTTGTAATAGCTAAATCTTGGAAACAACCCAAATGTCCATCAACTGCAGAATGGATTAAAAAAATGTGGTATTTTTATACAATGGAGTATTACTCAGCTATAAAGAAAGATAATCTTAGCTGGGCGTGGTGGCTCACACTGATACTCCCAGCACTCGGGAGGCTGAGACAAGAGGATCGTTGCGAGTTTGAGACCAGCCTGGGCTACAAAGTGAGCTCAAGGCCAGCCTGAATAGCATAGCGAGACCTTGTCTCAAAAAGACAAGGGCTGGGGATCTAGCTCAGTGGCCTAAATGCCTGTGTGGCAAGCATGAGGTCGTGAGTTCAATCCCCGGTGCCGCAAAAAAAAAAAAAAAAAAAAAAAAAAAAAAAAAAAAAAAAAAAGATAATCCTGAGGCTTTTATAGGTAAGTGGAGGCAACTTGAAACTATACTCATAAGTGAAATAAATCAGACTTATATTTGTAAATATCGTAATGTCTCCCTAGTGTAAAAAATAAATAATAAAAAAATTGAAAGAGCAATAAGTGAACATATGCTTTGAGATATGCTAACTAATATAAATAAGTTTCTATAAGTAATAAAGACTACATCTTTTTGTGACTCATGAAAAGAAATCAAGGTAATTCGTATTGACATGTTTTTTTATAAACCAAGTTGAAAAAAGCAATCATATCTTTATGAAATTAGAAAACTATCTAATTCGCATTTTAAAAAAATCAATTTGATCCTTTTCTTTGTTTCTTTGGAAGCAGGAACCACAGATACTCTAGATGGGTTATTTTTTTTCTGCAAATCATCCTGTCTTGTCCACACGTATTATGTACTTAGCTTCCTTCAAATAACACAATTTGATAGGCTGCTTGAAAAACCTCTAAGCGAGTTAAATGCATTTTATTCTATTTAATAATGGAAAGCTACAACCATGTAACCTATTTTCATCTAAACTCACTGCTTGAGGGTAATTTATAAAAGATCGATAGCAAAAATTGTTACCTGTAAGTATATTTTACTAAGCATTTGACTGTGTCAATCCATTTCATAGCTGCCTCTGATTGTTAAATATCCCTGGGGAAATGTCTTCCATGCATCCAGTGCCACACTAGCTCTCTTCTCATACACATGAGATGTGTGATTAAAAAATGAATTCATAATAAGCATCCCATTAAAGAGCACTCATAGCAAGCTAACAAATTCAGCAAAGTACCTGTAATACAATGCATTTGCCAAAAGGCAGACAACAATCTTGTCTATTAAAAAAAGTGGAGAACCAGAAACAAAGGCACTCCCCTAATGAATACACCAGCAAATTCATTAAAACAGATTTAATCTTGGTAGCTAAATCCTGAAAGTTCAGAAGCCAACTGGGGATGTGGCTACCCCGTCCACAATTAAAAGCCATTTACACAAGTACTGGTTAGTTGAGAGCAAAGGCAGATTTAAAAAAAGCCCTAGGAAAAAAAAAAAAAAGAAGCAGCCTTAGAGGCACTATGCAGTCACAGAAAAAATAACCCCCAAATACATACTCAGGGATCATGTGAAAATTTTCTTCCCCATGCTAAAGAGTTGGGGGGAGGGAGTGTGTGTGGATATTTCTCTTGTCAGGCAGGAAGCACAATCTCAAACAGGAGGCTCTCGTACATATGAATGAATGGTAGTCGGGTTAGAAGAGTCTCACACAGGGACATCACTATGGTGAAAAGCCAAGTAAGGAATCATTGGACTTAATATGTCCAAAGGGCTCGCCACCTGCTATCCTTGTGAGGTATGGGGACACAGCTGTGCCTGCCGTACAACCGAAGCACATACCCTCCACTTCTCCAATGCTACAGAAGAGCCTTCTGTGCAAAGGCAATGTCATCCAATGGAAAGGTCACTTAGTCACCGAAGAAGCTCTGATTTCCAACTCTGCCACTAACTCGCTTCCGTGTATGTGTGAGTACAGGCTGACTTGGTGATCAATGCACTTACTTTTGCAAAGTCTGATTTTGACAAATGCTCTGTTTAGAGCTTCTATTAAGCCAACATTTTCTCCTGTCATTATCTGTATTCTGTTATCCTTGCAGGACAAATTACTGTAGGGGTGGCAATCAACCTGTAGCTCCAGAAGCACACTTCTGAAACATGTCTCGGACTCAATTGTGTTTTGCCCCAATTATGAGGACTGTACCTTTTTTTTCCCCTTAGTATTACGGATTCACTTTCAAAACTAAAAGTATGCCAAGTACACTAGGCTATGGATTTATGCTGCATTTTAAAAACAGTGATATTTCATATTCCTTGTCATAATTACTAAGGATAATGAAGAATAAACAAATAATTTTAAAAACTGCTTTATGAAACCACTCTAGAGCTATGCAGTACTGTATGCACATTCATTGCTGATCTATGTCACAAAAAAATTTTTTAATAACTTGTCAATATTATACCACATTGTAAATGTATATGTAATAGAGTTATAGATGGCTAGCTGTACACCAAAATTTGTCTTTTCTCTCCATAGTATAAAATCATGGCTGGGAAGCAAAAGTCAAGACCCAATTCTTTTTTCATTTCTTTTCTTCTGGTACTGGGGATTGATCTCAGAGTCTTTACACTGATCTGCATCCCTAGACCTTTCTTACTTCTTGTAAATTTTGAGACAAGGTCTCATTAAGTCACTAAGTACCCCAGGCTAGGTTCAAACTTGGTGATTCCCCTGTCTCAGCCTCTCACAGTGCAAGGATTACAGGTGTGTGCCTCTGCACCCAGCAGGATTCTTTTCTTTACCTCATTTACGGCAGCTGACAGACGAACTCCCACCAATGGCAAGTAAGAGAAATAATACGTGTTACCACTATGCTGTGCATTTAGAATTAAGATTATCACTTTCTTGATCCTTTTGCTCATCTGCTGACTAGGTTCAAGTGATGAATTTAACCCAAGACTCACCATGATGAGTGCTACCCACTAGTCAGAAACATCCTGGACGCTCCCAGAAATGAGAAATAAATTTAACATGTTGGAGCTATTGTACATTTACTAGTCACTGTTACCATGACCCAGCATCACTCTAACAAATCTATAACCTGAAAGACGGACTTTTCAAAACCTACGAGTGCTTTGTAACCTACAGTGCATGGTAATACTCCAGACTTGCTCAATAAATAGAAAGCAACTTATAAAGTGTACAGTTAGCAACATCTATGATTTTAAAAAGTAACAAGAGGGAAGTTTCTCACATTTCTGAAGCAGAACGGAGGTGCTTCTTCTGCCCCATGCTGCTTGTAATAATCTGCCCAGTCGAAGTCCTGACCAGAGTACCCTGTGAATGACAAAATTCAGACAGGACAGCATTAGACGAGCTAAATCATAGGCAAATGATCACATTGACATACACTGGTGATGAAAGTAGAGGCGCAAGTCCAGGTCCATGAAGGACCAAGTTCTCCAAAATCTAATAACACTTCTGATTTATGAGGGTGAAAAAAAATATTTTAGAAAATTAAAGTGGTAACTGCAGGTAACGTATGTGATCATCACAATGCAGTACCTGGCATCAGGGGAGGAAGGGGGAAACTTACCCACCTGTACAGTGGCTCCTGCCAGCAGGGTTTGGTTACCGGGAACAAGAACTGAGAGAAGCTATGGCACAGAACACATTTGTAGGATCCATTTTGCAGTAACAGACAATGATGCTTCCCTTCATATAAATTCTCAGCTCAAAGGAACATAATATTTGATGTCTTCAAAGAAATGATGAGAATTTATTAGGGGAAAAAAAAAAACCTGAGTAGGGTGTTGATTTTTGATAGAGCAGAGGACAAGCAAGGAGCAGAGGTTTGGGAGATAAAGCCTCAAAGGAATGAGGAAGATGAGGAAGCAAAGGTTGCCATGGAACCAGACTGCTGAGGAGAAAGAGAAGGACATTAGGGAACAAGGGCTTCTCTGTGGTAAAGCTTTGGGGGTGAACCGGAGATTCTGAGATAAAGGTTTGAGAAGCAATTGTGCACTCATGTACTGAATTAAATATAGATCCTACCCATGTGCATGTTTTTCTTTCTTTTTAATGATTTCACTACAGTGAAATGGAATGTAACTATGTAACACACAGCCATGAGGACAACCACAGCAAGACATGGGAGGAGACGTGATAGGACAGTTCTGAATCGTAAATAAGAAAAGTGTAAGTGCGTAGACGATGCCTCTTGATACTGGCATCATCTGTGCAATGTTAAACCAATGAATGGGTATGCCATGGAAAAGGGAGAGAGGTGTTTGTAAATCTTGTTAATAAAGATGGAAATGCTAAATACAGACCAGTTAAGGTTAACTCAAATATCGCTGTTAACTTCCTTTAGTGTGTTCTCTTTACTGGTTGAAGTGAATGTAAAATAAATCTAAGAGACTTCTGAAATACAGTTTGATCCAAGTCCCCAACTTTTCTTTGTACATCACTGCAAATTCACTTAACATGAGAACACTGAGTTACTAAATTTTACAGGCGCAAAGCAACTATGGAAATTCTTTTTAAAATTTATGTTTAACTGACACATAAAACAAAAATTTAACATATTAATGGGGTAATGTGATGTTCTGACAGACATGGTACAATGTTTAAGCCAGGCTAAATGTTTTATCCCCTCAAATATTTATCATTTCTTTATGGCATAACTTTTTAAAATCCTTTCTTCTAGCCTTTTAAAATGTGTACTGCATTATTGTTATCTACTCGCCCTGCCATGCAACAGCACCACAGAACTTCTTGTTCTTAGTCAATCTTTTCCTCCTACCTCCCCAAGACATGCTTCCTTTTCACTCAAGAAACTCAAGATAGCGGTTGCTTCCTACCTCTGTGTGTGCACCCAAGCACAAAAATACAAGTATAATTTTCATTAAGTCAGCTCATTTTACCCTCTCTTTTTGGATAGAATGGACATCTGTAACCAAGCAAGTAGCTGTCCTCCTCTAGTCTCAAAAACTGACCTGTGACCATCCCATGTCCTGCTGACCATCAGTAGCAAAGGGTGCCCCTTCTGTGACAAAACATCTACTTCATTCTCTAAAGACTGACAGCTCATTTCTTTCCACAGGCAATGAGAGCTCCAAGTTTCAGACATCACGTAATTTGTAGGGCTAATTTCAAAGCAGTTCTTCAAGTTCCTCCACCTACTCATCCCCAGAGCTGTCTCTCTGCTAAATGGCTCCTGTATCAGAGGTTTCTGGAAGGGACTGAAACAACTGTCTTCTGAGAAAACAAAGCATGTCTCAGTACGGTAATGATGTTACCTGCTTTCCAATTAATATAGTCTTGCACTTTGCATGGATTCTCTCTGGAACTGTGCAGGAGCAAATCCTCATGTTTGGGTATGAGAAAAAGAAGGAAGAATGAGCGTCAAGACACCTCAGTCTGATCAGAAGTCTCCTACCTGGGTACACTGCACTGAACGGAAAAGGTGGAGGTCCCGGTTTCAGATCCAGCTCTGCAGGTTAACTGGATGGACTGAAGTAAAAGCTAATCAAATTTATAACTGACTTTGCTCATCTACAAACCCACAAAATAAAGAATATAGTTTTAAGGTCCCCTCTGTTGGCCACATTCTATGATTCAGAGCCACCATTCTAATTATTTCACTGTTGCTACTTAGGATTTTCTTTCCACCTCTCTGTGGTTAATTCCCCTCTCTCTCTCAAGAGAAAAGTGTAAGAGGGGGCTGTACAGAGTGGTCATGCACCATGGCCTTCCTATAAAACTTCACGATGCAAGCCCTGAAGCAAGACCAGGTAAATCCCCACAACACCAGGCTCTCATTTGTTGGCAGCTTTGGCAGACTAACTTGGATGATGTCAAGACCTTTTTCTGTACCAGTAGCTTTTCTATGAGCCTCTGCTACTTTCTGAAGTTTCTTGTGAGCTAAAGAAAAGACCATGAGAACAGGCAGAGGGTAGTGTGCAAGGGAAAACCCTAACTAAATGAATAGGGAAACATTTTCTGATACAGTATTTGGGTATTCTGAAGAGTCAACATCTGTACAGGTGAAACCTGCCAACTCCTAAGTTACCTAGTCCCTGTAGATAAACATTTAATTAGGTTTTCTATAACCAGCTTCCAATGGTCTGCATAAAATGTCACATTCATGTTTTTTTTCTAGGCTCTATATGCAATCTTCCTGTATATCCAGGACTCAAAGTTTTCTCTGCAGAGCCATTTTTAATCTAATAATTTCTGCACACAATCAAGTCTTGCTGGGTACCATCTAAGCAACAATTAATTATTCTGTCCCCTAAAACTCACTAATTTCTTTGAAGATTGGAACAGCTTAGACTTTTTACTCCTCCTCCTTCTCTTAGAGACCTTTATTCATTTCATCACTTGAAATCCTTTTCCTCTGGGTTGATAATGAGCCCTCTTTGTAAGGCAGTTCTGTGACAGCTCAGAAAATAACTGCTACATAAAAACAAATTGCCCTGGATTGTATAATAGAGACAACAGGGGTCAATTATACTCATTAATCAACAAAGACAGAACAAGAAGTACTGAGGCTTAACTGCAGACAGGAAAACATGTTTTAACCCTGGAGGGAGGAAGAAAATAGCAGAGGGGAGAAGAAAATAAAAGGAAATAAATCCCTGAGGCTATTAAAATTTGCAACAAGCTCTCATGGGAGACTGTTGAGCCACAACCATTAGAGTTATTTAAGCCTTTATTAGTGTTTATTCTGAACAAAATTCTAACTGTCACACATCCAAAAGAGAAGAGGGCAATGACCTGTTTTCTTACAATACAAATTAGCTGACACACACCAGCTTCACTTGCAAACATTACAGTGCAAATGGACAATTCTTTAGGAAACCTATTTGGCAGTAAAAATATTCATGACCTTTGACAGGACAATTTCACTTCTCAGAATTTATTTTATCAAAATGACCCTAAAAACTCAGTATTATCCAATACTTAGAGCATTATGGTTGGTAATAATGAAGTGGGTGAAGAGTAGAAGCAACTTTCCATCTGACAGTAAGGCATGATATGAGACGTCCAAGTGCATGGAATACCCTAAAGGCATGAAATTACAGTTTGTTGGGAAAAAAAAGTGTGAAGACTTTTACAAACTTGGTTTGAATTATTAGGTTTATATAAAAATATGCAAAGAAAAGAAGACCGGAAAATAATAATAAGGTATTAAAATAATCATTTTGGACTTATGATTACTTATTTATTCTTCCTCTTTGCATTTTTTAAGTTTTCCATGATGATTTTTAAATTATTCCAATAATAAAAGTATTTGATAACATAGCATCTGTGCTCTCCTCACAGGTCGTGCACTGCAGGCTGTGTTTGGCAGGTAGACAACACCATGGTGCAGCCATGCCATCTTCCCTCAGGTGTGCAAACAGAATCCTGACTTGACTCAGTTACTAGAAAAAGTGAGACTTCATTTCAGCCCCAGGAAGTGAATTGTGACCACCCTGAGACACCACAGTGGCCTCATGGCCCTTGCCTATGGCCCTTTCCTGGCACAGGCAAGGCTAAAGAAAAGATTTCTCTCTGATAAAATAAACACATAGGAGTAAAACTCTTCTTCTATACTGGATGCTTAAAAAACAAGATGTACAATCATAATAAAGAATAAGAATAGCAAAAGAATAACATGTTTGCCATCTGCCAGATTGGAAAAATGAGAAACACCAGGAAGAAATCAGCTTCTAAACGTAGTTGGGAAAGAAAAACATAGTTTCATGGCTTTTTGATTGGAGGGACTATAACTTAAAAAACTACAGTAAATGTCAACTTTGGAATGTAGGTCATGTGTCGAAATTTTCAAGAATGTGCCCAACCGCCACTGTAGATATTTTTTCCTTCATTCAGCAATACTGATCCTGTGCACACTGTGTGCCAGGAGAGTCACCAGGGAACAAAACCAGCAGAACTCCCCTCGGAGGACAGAAAGTGCGCCAATAAGACCACAGGCGCTGCAAAGGGGGACAGCACATGGGGACAGCTGCACCTGTGAACAGAGAGATGAGGGAGACTCCACGGAAAAGTGAGCAGGGACAACAGTCATGAGGGGAAGAAAGGAAGTGGAAGGAGGCGTCCAACTTTCAGGGAAAAAAGGGTACCAGCGACAGATCAGAGAGCTTTAGAGCCCCAGAATAGGGTCCAGGATCAGCAACAAGGACAGCGTGGCTGGAGCAGATAGAGCAAGTGACCGCAAAGAAACAACTGTAGGTAAGCATTTTATACATAAAAGCCAAGTGAAAACAAAAGGAACCTCAGGAAATGTCTAGACTATTTGCCTACACATCCTGGACTCTCCACAGTCATTTACAGTTCCAGGTATTTTGGCACAACACATCTTAGTAAGTTACAAAAGCAATGTCTGAATATATATAATATATAGAGCCAAAAATAATTGAACAGATATACAAAGTTGCTTCCAAGGAAATAGAAACAGGAAGAATTGTGTATCAAATGTTATTTCATCAAGATAGATAGAATTGTTAATAGGAATGCACTTTTTAGAAAGTTCTGCTTTTTGACTTTTTTTTTTTTTTTTTTTTGGTACCGGGGATCAAACTCATGACCTCATGCTTGCCAGGCAGGCGCTTTTGCCACTGAGCTAAATCCCGGGCCTGCTTTTCCAGATTTTGAGGAATGAATACACACCAAATTTCTACTATGAAAGTCTTGCAAAATAAAAAACAAACTCTTTAAAACAGTAATCTGAAGTCCTAGGAAGCAACAACACTTTCTAAAGCATGCAAATGTATGCACTCAGCAACTGCTCGCTGTTCACTGTCCAGTTTACCAAGTTGATTAGTTGTTCCTCCAACAAATGATGGGAAAGGCGTTAGCCCGGAATTCTCAAGTTCCGGGAGCTCCTGAAAATAAGAGATAGAGTGCGACA
>RJWT010050255.1:0-10860 GCA_004365215.1 Cuniculus paca | reverse complement strand
ATGGCTACATAGTGAGTTCAAGGCCAACCTGAACTGCATAGTGAGATGCTATCTCAAAAACAAACAAACAAAACCCAAAAAACCAAAATCAAAACCAGACAAACAAACAAACAAAAAAAAACAAAACAGAAAAAGGAAAGGATTCAATAACCCAGAATCTCTTAAACATATGTCACCTGGTGAACAACCCCATATGAGAGAAAGGGGAAATCTTCGATGGCTCCCAAGCTTTTGGCTTAGACTCCTCCTGGACGTGAAGACAGGGAGGAAGAGTGGATGTGGAGTGGGCAGGTGTCCTATCTGAAGTCTGAAGCATGTATCCTGCAGTATGGAGAGCAGAGGACACTCCAGGCCTGACATAAAGAGCTGCAAGTCAGTTGAGCATAGGTGGAGTCCAGATAGTAAAAAAAAACCCCTCATTCTGAATCACTTGGCTACACAATAAATGACAACACTGATGGCTGACTGAGCTCCTGGCATGATGCCTATTGTTGTACATACAAGATATTTAGTCCTCCAGATGCTTATGGTGGAGCTATGATCATTTCAATGTAAAAAGAGGAACCGAGGCTCAGAGAAACTAAGAAACTTGCTCAAGAGTAGATGGCAAGTCTTGCTCTTACACTAGACTCCAATGCTCAGGCTGCTAAGCAATTCTGGCATCCGTTACCTTGTGTTTGAGAAATTCTCCTGGTACATATTATTACCAGGGATTCCCTGGGATTCAACATGTTTGAGAAATGTTGCCTACTAGACTTCTTTCTAAGAGTCAGACTGCATGTTAGCATTAAATAGGCTCTGAGAAGTCCTCGAGAAACCCATGTAGCTTGGTGTAATCCAGAGCATCCCAGACAACTCCAGCTGGGCACACTATTTTCATAGCCCAATCTGCCCTAAACAGCAGCTATGGAAATGATACATCGGGCTATAAACTATTCCTGGTTCTCCTGTTTGCCTTCTGGGGAGCCTGGCTGCTCTGTGCCAGCTGAGATTCACAGAAGTGGGAGGGATGATGGGAAAGAAGGGGTAAAACAGAGTGAGGTTCTAGAAGGTGAGTAGAAGCTTCACAGATGGGTGGTGGCAGGGGGCAGGCCCGACTCCAGCTGGGTGCTTGGGGGCAGGTGTGGTAGTCCAGCTGTGTCTCACCAGGAAGACCAGCTCCAGCCTGCCCCGTGGAATGCCATCAATGCCACAGACACTGCTGTTCCCGCTGACAGTTCTAAGAGCGTCGTCAAGGATACCGTTCTGTCGAGACAGGAAGGAAAACAGGGCTGAGTCTGAATTCCAGGAGCTGGACCTCTGGTGCAATGACAGCAATTTCTTTCCTGTTTCTTTTTTTCTTTTTTAAAACACTCACCAAAAGAAATGGTGGCTGTACTGTGGGGTGCAAACGAGGCACCCAAACACAGACTGGTTAGATTGCAAGTTGACTCCCCAGGATTGTGTGCGTAACGGCGCCATGCAACTCGGAGGGATACCACTGTTCTCAGTCGACAGATCGCAGACTGGATAAGGTCACAATGGCTCCTTTGAGGCTAAGGCCGTACACCTGTGATGCCATACGAAGTACAAGGGAGACAAAAGCAGGCAGAAGAAAGAGCCTTTTGAGAGGGGGGAGAAAGGAGGCCAGTCCCCTGGGGACTGGTTCAGTTATATTTGCTGTGGAAGGTAGGCAGTAACCAGCTCGGCTAAGATACCTTTCCCGCCTTCCACATTTAATTAGCAACCATTTTACTTATCGTTCATCTTCCACTCGGTCATCTCAAACTGATCGATATCATTTTGAGCAAGAACAAGTGGGAGAGTGTCACTGAGTGTCACTGAGCAGAGACTCTCATCTGCTCGGTATGTGGAGCCAAGCATGTGGGTCTTTTCACAGTGCACTGGGCGACGGCGAGTGACACCATGTGTGCCTCCCATCTGTCTGCAGTCCCCATGGTCAGTGACTTGCCTTCTGTGACTTTAGGGAGATGCCAGGTGTGCTGAGTGCCTCGTTCTGAGATTTTACTAACAATGAATAAGCAGGGCACCATGGAGGGATTCTTCAGCTTACAGGTTGTAACTTCTTGTCCCCCAGCAGGGAATGTTGCTGACCTCAGCTGGTAGGGATCCAAAGGAGTCCTGGGCTCCCAGGGAGAGCTCTTTTCATGTCACTTGCATGCCATGCAAATCCACCTGTTTCCCTGGGCCTCTTCCTTGCTGCAAAGTAATACTGTCTTCCTTCCATTCAGGACTCATCTTTTGGCCCATTAACATTTTTTTTTCCTTTTTTGAGATAGAATTTTGCTATGTTGCCCAAGGTGCCCTCAAACTGCTGGGCTCGAGTGATCCTGCTGCTTCAGCCTCCAGAGTAGTAGAGCAATCACTGGTGAGCAGGAGTCCAGTGCTCACTGCAGGATGTCAGGACTGGATACTTGTTGGAGAAAACAGGATTCATGGCTTATAATTTCCATGCTGCAGTATTATGTTGAGAAGGATGCTGAGGCCTGCCATAGTTTGGATCTTAAATGTCCCCTAAAAGCATTACCTTGTCTTGGCAGGAAAAAGTGTTGTTGGGTGGAGGGGAGATGAAGAAAAGAGGTGTGCAGGTTTTGAGGCATTTAGAAAAAGGAGCTATGAAAGTCCATGACTAGCACAAAAGACGGGGGGCAGCATGTGTGTCCCCATTTATCACTTTGTTTAATCAAAGAGCAACTGACAAGAATGTCTTCTTTTTAATCTGCCTCTAAAATGAGCCCTGCTCCCAGCCCAGGGTGGGAAAGGACAAAGGTGCAGGAGCTGCTGGAGAGGCAGGCAGTGACAAAAACTCAAGAGTTGCACTGAGTGACAGCAATCCTCTTAGAAGCTCTGGACAGCAGGGAGAAATCCAGCCTGCTGTGCAATTCCTTGAGTTATGCCTGCAAGTCTCACCCTGGGGACAAGGATGAGGAACCTGAGGTAGAAGGGCTCTGTCCTGAACTCCACGGCCTCAAGCAAAGTGTGGATGGCAGATGACAAAGGAGTGTTACAGGATGTGGCATCTCCTGGGCTGCAGCATAAATTTGGTGACCCCTGGTTCAGCTACTCTGAGCTGGTTCAGTGGATCCATCCCTCGAAGGATTACACGCTGAATACAGTGGGTGCTTGATAATACTGCTGATTAGATACCCTATGTTTCCTCTTCCCTCTGGGTTTTGCACATGCAGGTTCTTCTGTTTGGGACATTTCCATATTTTCTCTCCTCTATACCATTCATCCAATTTTCTGCTGGACTCGACCTCCTCTCCTTAGAGAAAGCATTTCTGACCCCACTGAGGATGTTAGGGACCCCTCTTCTGTGTTTCCACTGTATTCTGAACTTACCCATAAGGCTATGGTGCCCTGCCTCCTGGGGATCTCTCATGGGTAAGGTTCACAAATTATGTCTCTATATTTTCAGTATCTTGTACTTAGTAGGCCCTCAAGGAATAAATGCTGACTAACTTATTAAGTCAGTGAGTTCTCTTCTGGCTCCCTTCACTTGTGACTATGAGAAAGAGCCTTCAACAGAGCACCAAATGCTAAAAAACTTTTTCCAAGAATTATAATTCTGTTTTAAAAACCAAGTTACCCACAGTTTTGGTTTTAAACCATTGACATCAAATGTAAAAGAAGATATCCTCAGAGAATACAGTCCCCTACAGTGAGAACACCCTATCCTCACAGCCTGGGGCACCACCACCTGCTCCCCCAAATTCCATCTGGCTTATGGCAGAATGAGTATGTATCCAAGGATCTTCCAGCTCAGTTTTATCTTTTACCAGCAGCAGGCAGGTGAGAGCCATGATGGGGATGCTGCTTTACGAAAGTCAGGATCTGAAAGGAGAGGGGCCAGACGAGTACTTCTGTGTTCCTCAGGGCAGGACTCCCCTTCCTAGAAAAGGCAATTTCTCTACCACCTGAGTGGCCTATACTTTCTCTTCTGATCATTCTTATTTCCAATTTTATACCCCATTTCATTCTCAAAAACTGAGATGATATCTGTTTCCTCAGGCCAAGGTCTCTATTAAGCATTTTAGCCAAGAAAAGGCATCCTAGTTGTATCATCATGGGAAAGTACCTTTCGATATTCTTGAGCCTTAAGTTTCCTTATGTGTAAAATACGGTTAACAGTGACTAAACTGGATTATTGTGATTTTTCTTTTTTTGGCACTGGGAACTGAACCCAGGGTTTCACACATGCTAGGCAAGGGCTCTCCTATTTATACCTTGAGCCAACTGTTATTTTTGTTTTTCAGTGATGGTGATTGAATTCAGGGCCTTTACACTGAGCTACATCTTCCGGCCTTTTTATTTTATTTACTTATTTTTTTGAGACAGGGTTTTATCATGTAGTTCAGGCTGGCCTTGAACTCACCATATAGCCCAGGGTCACCTCAAATACAGTGATCCTCCTTGGTAGTCTCCCAAGTGCTGGGGTTGCAGGTGTGTGCCACTAAGTCTAGCTAATTTTTAGTTTTGAGACAGAATCTTGCTAAGTTCCTAAATTGCTCAGGATGGGCTTGAACTTGTGATCCTCCTGCCTCAGCCTCCTGAGGGATTACAGATGTGTGCCACCATGCCCAGCTCCTGTGATTTTTAAATTCCATTATATGTGTGGAGGACTTAGCCTAATACTGTACTTACTACATATTGGGTATGCAATAAATGACAGCTCTGTCCAATAGAATATTCAGAGAATGGCAAAATTCTGAGAGGACCTTCAGGGACAAAAAAAGAAAGAGAACATCAGGGTTTCTGGGAACAATCTGATACAGAGTCCAGAACTCTGCCTGAGGGACAATGGCCACAAGGACCTCTGAAATTTCTAGAATGTCTATAATTCTCTTGAGCAGTCTGACTTTATTTAGATCAGCTGCTCAATTTTTTAAATGAAAACGACTAAGTGCTTATTTAGAGGGGCCTATTTGAGGAGGAAGAGAAAGAAACTAAGAGGGGATTATGGTGTAGTAGCGAGAACTGGAGTGTTTGGCAGCCAAATGGAAGGAAAGCAAGGCCATTCAGAATGCTAGCATGAGGACAGGAGGCCTCGGTGTTAGAAGCTCTGCAACCCCTGAGGCTGGGCAGATTGTTCCTCATCCTTCTCTCTTGCTCCCATGGCTCTGGCCTACAGTGCAGGCATCACAAACTCGCCAGTGTGGGGATGCCCTGTTTGGATTCTGTGTAGCTCCATGACCCTACTAGTATAACCTGATCCAGACATCCAGCTACTGGGATGTGTAAAGGATATCTGATTCTTTCTGTGACAGTAGGGTAACCCTAAACCTCCTAAGGGTATCCCAGGCTCTGGCTTCAGCCCAAACATGAACAAGCAACGATGCCTGAATCTGGGTCAGAAGGGAAAGGCACCCTTTGCTTCTAGGAGAATTACTATTTACAGGGCAGTGATTCTCAACCCTTAGGCAGCAGTTAGCTACTAACCTGCACAGCTTGCAAAGGCAGATGCTCCAGGGCATCCTAGACCTACTAAGAACTTCAGGTGTGGGGCTTGGAAATTGTTTAATTTTTACCAGTACCACAAGTGACAGCTGTGAAGCCAAGTTGAATACAATGCTTTGAAGAAGTATTACATTTTGAACATCAGGGAATTTACTAGAGTTCTATACAAGGAGACAAGATGTGGTTTTTTTTCCTAAGTGGCACCTGCAGACAGACCAGTCTGTTCTAATTTCTCTGGGTCTTCAAGAGAAGGGAATAATCAGGAGGCAGCTGTACTCACTGCTTAACCTTCTCAGAGCATCCACATCACCATAGTAAAACTCAATAAAAGGTGTACTTCCTAATGAAATTAGAATCAGATTCAATTAACATTATGGGAGCACCTGTTTTGTGGCAGGTCCGGCACCAGACAAGGACATTACAAGCCTGTGGGAGAGGCACTACATTGTTCTTGTTTGGGGTGCATTCCTGGAAATGGATGCATGTGCACCACAGCTTTGGCAACTCACTGCAGCACAGTCTTCCCTGACATGATTATTTATTACCTATGATCAAAATATAGTTTGGAGTTTACTGACTGATGTGTCTTTTTTTTTTTTTTTTTTGGACACAGGGTCTCAAAATGCAAGTTTTGCCTCGAACACGCAGCAATCCTCTTACCTCAGTCTCCCACATGCCAGGATTAGAGGCCCACACTACTATATCTTCTGATATTCTTTTTTAATGTTCTGAAGGTGGATGTGGCTAGGCTCAGTGCATGATATTAATTCATCTGAAGCTTCTACCTGTCAAAACATCTAGCCTGTATTTAATCCACTACAAGTGGCCTTTAGGGGAGAATTTTAGATCCTTCTTGGCTGATTAGCCTTGTGGGTTATGTCTGTATAGTCTCTCTTTTATTTTTTTATTTTTATTTTTTGCGGCACCGGGGATTGAACTCACGACCTTGCGCTTGCCAGGCAGGCGCTTAGGCCACTTGCCAGGCAGGCGCTTAGGCCGCTGAGCTAGATCCCCGGCCCCTTAGTCTTTCTTTTAAATACGATGAAACCAGTGCTCCAAGAACTTCAGTAACGTGCCAAACACACACAGCTAGAAAAAGTTCTGGGATCTGTGCTTTTGCCTTGGCTTCACTCCAGCAGTTCTTTTGAATGGCTAGTTATTTATATGCACATTTATTAATGGTTGACGATTCAGTGTTTTTACCAGCCACACGCAAAGATCATGAATTAAGATCCAACAGAATAGGAGGACATGATCATAAAGAGCTCAGAGATGTTGAGTAACTCGTCCAAAATCAACCAGCTACTACAAGGCTGAACTTGTCTTTGACCTTAGGTCTGCATGGCTCCAGAACAGCTCTTTTTAACTAGGTCGAGGTGCACAGATGGTGTAGTGAGACAGAAGTCATGGATTCCAGTCTCTGTTCCAGTATAGCTTGTTAGCTGTATCACTTTGGCCAGGTACCTTGCTCTCTTTAAAAATGGAAACAATAATCTATTCCTTAACTAAGAAGCGAGACTCCAAATGGAGTAAACGTGTTCTGAAAAACTCCTCTAAAAACCAAGAGGTTAAGAAGTGAGATGAGAGAGCTGGGAATTTAGCTCAGTGGCACAGTGTCTGCCTGGCACTGATTCCGGAGACAAAAAAAAAAAAAAAAAAAAAAAAAGAAAAGAGAAACCAAAACCAAAACCAAAACTCAACAAAACTGAGATGGGTCGGTCAGTCAGCGACTTTCTGTCATTGGCTGTGTGACCCTGGGCAGGTGAGTGCCTCGGTTTTCCCATCTGAAAAATGGGAATCCAGTAACTACTCCAAAACGTTGTTGTGACAATTACATTAGAGCATTTGCTTAAGCAAAGGCTTGCCTAACACAATAAATCCAATCAATAAATGTCAGCCTCTACTCTCGGGTCTTCAGCTATCTCAAGCACAGTACTTTCAAAGCTACCAAAAGCGTCCTGTGCTTCAGCTTCGGTCTTGCTATTCTCTGTCTCCCTCCTCAGACCCTGACTCTCCTTCCCAGTCCACAGCCCGTCTTAAACCCTTCCATGAACCCCAGCCCGTTTCCCAGTTTCGGCGCCGTCTCTTACTCGACGACCTTGGCTGGATCCCCGTGGTTCTCATAGACCAGCGCCCGTACCCGGGAGGGATCGGCGGATGCAGAGTATGAAGAGGCCACCCGATATTGGCGGCGCCAAGATGTGAGCAGCCCCGGGGGCAGCTGCGTGGGGGTTCGCGTCCACAGCAGCGCGCAGCAACCCCACATGCTCCTCGCCGCCAGCACACAACCTGGCGCACTTGGAAACGTCATCTTTCCGCGACCCGCTCCTATGCCCCGCCTCAAGTCCCCCCCCGCCCCGTGACCACGCCTCTTTAAAGGGCTCGCTCCTTCCTTCGCTGCCCGCTCGGTGGCGCCTGGCTAGACGGAGCCGGAGGCCATGGTTGGGATCCAAGGTGGGACTGGGGAAGTTGCAGGTTCTGAGTCCGCAAAAGCAGCTTTCCTAACATAATGTGTCTGAGGTTGGTCTAAAGCTGTGTCTACAGCCTGCGGTTTGGTGTTTGATTTTGGAGAAGTCATTCACCTTCTCTTGGTCTCCATTTCCCCTTCTCACCATTTATTGAGCTCTTAGTGTGGCAGGCCTTTCAAGGTACTCTTATTTAATCCCTACTCCCCTGGAGCCACACAAGAGGCAAAGGTTACTTCCTTACACTGAGTAGAGCAGATGTAAGGTGGTAGGAAAGCAGGACTGCAGGCTTGGAGGTAGCTTTTTAAATTGTTTAATTTTTTTGAGACGAGCTCTTGCTATGTAGTTCAGGCTGGCCTTGAACTTGGGGTGATGCTAGGCTTAGAGTTGGAAAACTTAAGTTCGAATCTGAACCCAGCCACTTCTTAGCTTGGACAAATGATAAGAATGTTATCGTGGACATTGTAAAAACATTAAGTGTATTTAGGTATAAAGAGAAAATCACAAGAAGCAGGGCGCCTTTTCAAGGTGCTTGCAGTGTAGAAAGAGATTTAAGTGAGAAACTGCAGATTTTTGTAAAAGGTATCACCTTGCAAAGATGCTAGGTCTTATTTTTGGTAGAGGGAAGATGCGACATAACTGAGACCCCAGCTCAACATTAACACAAACCAGAGTGCAAGACAGTAGTGTCAAGAAGAGGGGCACTGGAGTGGGAGTGGGGCACTTGGAGGAAGTGCCTCTGGAGCAGGCCCCTGGATTTCCTCGTGCATGAGAATATGTGGGGGTAGATCTCAGATCTACTGAATTAGAATCTTGGGGAAAGGTTCAGGGTTGTGCATCCATAGGAGTTCCCAAGCACATCATGATGCAAGGGGCCCAGAGAACAGGCTTTGAAAGCTAAGAGCTGGCTTTTACTGACCTGGCTTTTATTCCATCTAGTGTCTTTACTCTGGAAGAAAGCATGGCAGAGTATGATGATTAAGGGTGTGGGAACTGGACTCTGGCAAATCTGGCTTTGAATCCTGGCTCTGTCGTTTTCTAGTGATTTGATTTTGGACAAGTCATTTGGCTTCTTCATGTCTTCATTTTCTTATGGTTAAAATAAAGGGAATAGAACTTGGTGTGTAGCTCAGTGGTGGAGCGTTGGCCTAGCATATATGAGACCCTGGATTTAATTCCTAGCATGGGGTGGGGGGAGTGGGGATTGAGGTACTAATAGTTATCTGATTCAAGGTTGTCGTGTCAAGTGAGCTATTGAAGCATTTAGCACACTGCTTGACACATAGAACCATTTGATAACTATTACCAAGGGGTTATTGAGGAGATTCAATGAGAAATATCATCTTTAAAACACTAGAGATGGCTCATACTACAGGCTCAATAGATGTCTGCACTGATTTTTATTATTGAAGAAAGTTGGTGTCCCATGGTAGGGGAAAAACCTGGCCCCACAGTTGTA
The DNA here is from genome assembly GCA_004365215.1 of Cuniculus paca. Lineage (NCBI taxonomy): Eukaryota > Metazoa > Chordata > Mammalia > Rodentia > Cuniculidae > Cuniculus > Cuniculus paca. The sequence continues at coordinate 1,479 of RJWT010050255.1, read as the reverse complement.
TGTAAGCATATACACATGCAAAGCTGGGCATGGTGGCTCACGCCTGTAATCCCAGCACTCGGGAGGCTGAGACAGGCGGATCATTGTGAGTTCAAGATCAGCCTGGGCTACAAAGTGAGCTCAAGGCCAGCCTGAACAGCATAGTGAGACCCTGTCTCAAAAACAGGGCTGGGGATCTAGCTCAGCGGTCTAAGCACCTGCCTGGCAAGGTCGTGAGTTCAATCCCCAATGCCACACACACACAAAAAAAGCATATACACATGAGTGTGCACACAAAACACTGTCCTATTCATCTACTTTCACAGTAACACAGAGACCTACTTGTATTGGGAGGTATAAAACAACTCTCTAAATCTTCCTAGGTGACATCTACCATGATCTTTTCCACCACACCGGCTCTTCTAAATCCCTAGGCAGCCTAACCAGGAAGCCTGGACAATCATCCAGCAAGTCTTTCTTCTTCGGGCTGGATTTTGTCCCTTTATGTATCCCTATAGGCTTCACTTTTAGTTCAGGCCATCTGAATTCTCACAGAGGCAGTTTGAGAACCACTGATTGAGGAGTTCAAGTCCAATTATAATAGCCTTGCCTTTATGACTCTTTGCATTTTGACTCCCACCCTTATCTTTCCAGCTTGTTCTCCTACTATTGATCTGTGTATAGCCTATGATCTAACTGCACCTGATACCCACCTTTGCTAGCAGGTGTAGCGTACCTTGACTTATGCTTTTATTTAGGCTGATTCTTCTGCCCGAAATGCTCTTCCCTGCCTTACCTACCAGGGAAATTCCAGGTTTACATATCTATTGAGTCAACTTCTGCTGCCTTTGTGTTTTCTCTGGACCTGTGTTATGGCTTTTAGGGCCTTGTCTCATGCTTATTTATGTGCCCCTCCCAGGACAAGAGTGGGACTTCAGGCAAGATGTTTGGTTCATCTCCATGACACCAGCACTCAGTATGGGGCCTGGCACAGGGTAGGCATCATAAATATTCCATGAGTTGTAGGTAATTGAATTTCCTCATGGCCTGGAACTGTGTAGTGCAGTCTCCTTTTCCCTAGATTTGGGCCCATCAGTTGGGACCAGGAATTTCCTTCTTCTTTTCTTGAGGATTATAGGAGGTTGTGGTCTTAAAGCAAAAATAGTCTCTGTGGTCTCCCCCTGCACCAAGAGTAAGGGGATGTGAAATCAGTCGGATCTGGGTACAAGTCATGGACCATTTATTTGCTGTATGACCTTGGGCAAATGCCTCAAGCTCTCAGTTTCCACACCCATAAAGCGAGGTCACCAGTTAATCCTGGGCATGGGGCTCCCTCCCCTCAGGCTCCTCTGCAAACAGTATTTTGGGCTGTTGTTTCTGTTCACCAGTTTTCTCACTTTTTCAGCATGGTCATGTCTTTGCTCTAGGGTCTCCCTCTGATGCTTTCCCATCACATTTTTCTTCCTTTACCTCTGCCTTTCTGTGACTCTGAGTTGAATC
>RJWT010050254.1:0-10881 GCA_004365215.1 Cuniculus paca | reverse complement strand
TTTTCCCAATTTGTGGGTTTTCTTTTCACTCTGTTGGAGATTTCTTTTGACATGCAAAAACTTTTTAACAAGACAAGATCCCAGTTGTTGATTCTGGGAAGTGTTTCCCGTGCAGTTTGACTTTTGTTCATGAATTCTCCACCTACTCCTATGTTTTCAAGATTTCTACCTACTTTGTTTTCCAGCAGATTTAGTGTTTTTGTTTTAATATTTAGATCTTTGATCCATTTTAACTTTAGTTTGGTGTATGGTGATAGGCTTGGGTCTAGTTTTAGTTTTCGGCATATGGAAAGCCAGTTTTTCTAGCAGCATTTATTAAAGAGGCTATCTTTCTTCCAGTGAACATGTTTGGCCCCTTTGTCAAAGATAAGGTGGCTGAGTGTGTTTGTAGTTGGGGTTGTATCTTTTAATCTATTCCATTGATCCTCAGGTCTGTTTTGATTCCAGTACCATGCTGATTTGATTACAGTAGCTTTGTAGTATACTTTCAAGTCTGGGATTGTGAGGCCTCCTGTCCTGCCCTTGCTGCCCAGAAGTGCCTTTGCTATTCTAGGTCTTTTGTGGTTCCAGATGAATTTTAAGAATGATTTCTCTAGATCTGTGAGGTATGCTAATGGTATTTGGGTGGGAATTGCATTAAATCTGTATAATAATTTTGGGAGAATGGCCATTTTCACAATGTTTGTTCTTCCTATCCATGAGCATGGAATGTCTTTCTATTTTGTGAGATCCTCTTTGATTTCTTTTTTCAGAGTACTGTTATTTTCATTGAATAGATCTTTTGCCTCCTTTGTTAGGTTGATTCCTAAGTATTTCATTTTTTTGGATGCTATTGTAAAGGGTGTGGTTTCTCTTATTTCTCTCTCAGTGCGTTTGTTGTTTGTGTACAGGAATGCGACTGATTTCTGAGTATTGATTTGTATCCAGCTACATTACTGAATTCGGTTATGACATCCAGAAGTCTTTCTATGGAGTTTTGTGGGTCTTCTATGTAGAGTATCATGTCATCTGCAAATAGTGATAACTTCTTCCTTTCCTATTCTTATTTCTTTTATTTCTGTCTCTTGTCTAATTGCTCTGGCTAATGTTCCCAGCACTATATTGAATAGGAGCAGTGATAATGGACATCCTTGTCTTGTTACTGATTTTAGAGTGAAAGCTTTCAGTTTTAACATCAGCATTTTCACATTAGCTGTTTACTTGCTTACAAAGCCTAAGAGATAACATGAAAAATAAAAACCTGTCAACTACCATGAAAATAACTGTAGAACTCTACAACAAAAATAATCTTTGCTTCAATTGTTATATCCAAGGCAGTCTTCACACATGAGAACTTCATGTTCCATACTTAAGTATTGCTTACACTGATAGCGCATATGTTTTGTTTTCCTGTCCTTGTTTGTAGGGCACAGTTGACATCTTTTTGGTTTTCCTGTTGTCATAGTAGGTCTTTGAGATGCTGTGCCTGTCTGTTATTCACTTGTCAGCTTGCCAGTGTGATCCATAGTTTTTTTGTGTAGTTCCTAGGACAGAACCATTTTGTTTTTCCTCTGCTGTAAATGATTTTTCATGACTTCCAGTCCCAGTGCTCTAAGACAATTTCTCTGTGGTATTTTGCATTTGTTATTTTCTTGTAAACTGTCAAACAATTTATGCCACACATGTTTAGGAGTAACACACCACCATTAGCCAGTGCTTTGTGTTTTGAGTGACATCATAGTTGCTGCAGAATTCAAAAACATCTACTCCACCTCTGGTCTTGTTGTAGAAAGTTTCTATCTCAGGCTTCTGTGTTGTTGAGGTTTCCCTATTAATATTTCTATCATTGTGCAATGTTGACATCAGCAGTACCAGTTTGGTTTTCTTTGCCATGTATGAGGCCAGTGTAAATCTTTCTGAAATCCAAAGGTTGTACTGTACAACCCTCTGTTTTGAAATTGCAAGATTACATTTGGAATTTCTGCCTTCTTCTTGTGTACATTTCCTGTGCTGGTCAACTTGTACTCTGTTAGCAAGTATAATATCAATCGGAAACTGTTAAACCAATTGTTGAATGTCACAATCCAATTAGTTTGGGAGATGGGAGCAAAAAGTCTGTTCAGAACATCACAACAGTGTATTACTATATGAGTAAGGACTTGATTGGCTGAGTTCGAGGATAAATTCTAAATTGAAAGCATATCAGATTTACAAGGGCATAAATTTTTGTGCCATATTTTGATCCATCACTTTTCCATAGTCTTTCACGTTCCTGTGATTACCATGAGAAATCCCTGCTAAGCACAGCAGGTCTATGAATGCTTTCAGTTCAGCCAGTGAGGTATATGTTTTTGAATATGGCTATTGGTGCATACAGAGCATTTTACTTACATCTAAGCCTTCGTGTGTTTCACACCATCTTGTAGCATTTCATCTGTTATAATTTCCAATATTGAATGGTAGTAATGTTTGATTAAGTAATAAGTGAAGTGGTAGGTCTTCCCTGTAATTCCAGCATTCTGGGAATCCTAGGTAGAAGGATTACAAGTTTGATTGCAGTCTGAGCACTTTGTCAACAAAATCCTGTTTCAAAATAAAACACAAAAAATGAGCTGTAGATGTAGCTCAGTGGTATGGCATCCCTGAGTTTGATACCTCCAGTACTGCCAAAATTTTCTTAAGATGTTTTATTATGCAGTTTTTAAAAATAGACTTTTAAAAAAAATATTTAAAAGCTACCCTATTAGCAAATTTCAAGTAAGTAATGCTATTAACTTTTATCCCCATGCTGTATATTGGATTCCTAGAACTTAGCAAATAACTGAAAGTTTGTGCTTCTTGACACATTTCTCGATTTCCTCCATACCCTAGCCTTTGGCAACAGCTTCTCTGTTTCCTGTATTTATGAGTTTGATGTTCTTTTTTGGAATCCACATGAGATCATGAAGTATTTGTTTTTCTACATATAGTTTATTTCACTTAACATAATGTCCTCCAAGTTTGTCTGTGTTATTGAAGATAGCAGTATATTTTTTTCTTATGGCTAAATACTGTTCTATTGTGTGTATATACTATATTTTCTTTATCTGTTTATCTTTTGACAAAGACTTAAGTGTTTGACCACTTGAGCACTGTGAATAATGCTGTAATCAACATGATTGTGCAGCTATCTGTTCAACATACTGATTCATTTCCTTTGGATGTGTATATTCAACAAGGGATTTCTGGGTCAAATGGTAGTTCTGATTTTTATTTCTGAGGAACTTCTGTACCATTTGCAACAACCAACGCTATACAAGGGTTCCTTTTTGTCCACTCTGTTGCCAGCATTTGTTGTCGTTTGTTTTTGATACAGTACTAGCCATCCTAATGTATAAGATTAGTGTTTCATTGTGGTCTCAGACTCCTGAGTGCTGTGGTTACAGATGTGCATCACCATGCCCAGCCCACTGGTCATTTTTATGTCTTCTTTGGAATATGCCTATTCAGGTATTTCATATATCTCCAAGTATTATATATCATTGTGTGTATATATATATTTTTTTCCCCAGAGATATGTGGATTCTTTATATATTTTGGATATTAACACCTTATCAGAGATATAGCTTGCAAATATTTTCTCACATTATATCAGTTGCCTTTTTATTTTTTGATTGTTTTCTTTGCTGTGTAGAAGTTTTTTAGTTCAATGTAGTCCCACTTATTTTTGCTTTTGTTGCCTATGCTTTTAATTCTATATGCAAAAATCATTGCTAAGATCAGTGTCAGGGAGCTTTTATCTTATGCTTTCTTCTAGGAATTTTATAGTTTCACATTTTACATTTAAGTCTTTAACCCATTTTGAGTTAACTTTTGTATATAGTGTTAAGGGTCCAGTTTCATTTTTTACAAGTGGTCTGTTTTCCTAGCACCATTTGTTGAGGAGACTGTCTTTTTCCCATGTGTGTATTTTTATAGTCTTCTCAAAGACTACTTGAAAGATGTCTCTTTGTCTTTTATTATTTAGATCTAAAAGTGAGAGATATAGGTAGAAAAATAAACTTAGTAATAAATTTTTTCCAGGATATGATTGAAAGGATCTTAAAATTTTATCTTCTCTTGCTTTTTTGAAAAAATGCTTTATCAACCCTGCTCAGCAACCCCAATCTGCCAGGGACCCTAATCAGCTGGGGAGCCTTGGTGTGCCACTCCAGACCTGGTAGGGTCCCACCCAGTGACCCCAAGCAGCTGGAGAGCTTTGGTGTGCCCCATGGCATGAGCTGAAAGCCTGCACAGCGTACTCCACCTAGCTGTGCAGTGTTGGTGCGCCGCTCAGAACATGGTAGGACCTTGCCCAGTGACGCCAAGCAGGCAGAGAGCCTCAGCGCACTGTGTTGGCATGGTGAAGGTCCGCCCAGTGTACTCCACCCATTCGAGGAGCCTCTGAGTGCCGCTCGGGACCTGGTAAGGCCTGCCTAATGACCACTATGCAGCTAGGGAAACCCCCTTCAGTACAGACAATGACCCTCAACCCAGGAAACAACTGAGACTTTTCAGTCAGCTGCCCCAGGGGAATACAGGAAAATGACAAAACGAAAGAGCAAAATGCAATCTCACACATCCTGCCCATCCCAAGCAAGCCTAAGAGACATGGACATAGAAGAAAGTATAAGCCATACACCTGAAACTTCTGAAATGATAGCAACTGAAGTAAAGAAACAACTCTGTGAAGCTGTAAATGAACTCAGATTAGAAATAATCTCCAAGGTAAAACAAGAAATGATAAACATAATGAAAGAAATGCTGAACACATCTAAAGAAGACATAGTTAAAAAAAGAGGAACAGTGTGTAAAAGGATGGAAACCTGGAATCAACAATATAAGAAAGAATTAGAACACATGAAATGGATTGAAAGACATAGCCAGAAAATCAAAAAGTCCCTTGAAAATTGGCAAAACCGCCTGAATGAATGTGAAGATAGACTTTCAGACCCCGAAGACAAGATTGCAGCTAGTGAACAGGAAAGGAAAGATCTTTTAAACATAACAAGAAATCAGGAAATAACAATTCAACAGCAGTAAGACAATGCAAAAAAAAAAACAACAGATTGATAGCTGTAAATGAAAAAGATGACAACACAAATGATATAAGAAGACTATTTACAGAAGTAGTAGCAGAAAATTTCCCAAACATGGGAAAAGAAACTGACATACAGATAAGTGAAATATATAGAGCTCCAATTAGCCATAACCAAAATAAATTTACCCAGACATATAATAATCAGCATCCCAGAAATTCAGTGTAAGAAGAGTGTTAAAAGCTGTGAGAGAAAAGAAGCAAATCACCTATAAAGGAAAGCCCATCAGAATCACAGCAGACTTCTCAACACAAACAATGAAGTTAAGAAGAGTACGGAATGAAGTATTTCAAACCCTAATGGAAAATGACTTCCAACCCAGACTGATGTACCCTGCAAAACTATCCTTCAAAATCAATGGAAAACTAAGATACTTCCACAACAAAGAACAGCTGAAGAACTTCATGACCTCAAACCACCCCCACAAAGAATACTGAAAGCTTTTTTAGAAAGATGTAAAAGTTACTACAACTTCAAGAACACCAACAGAAAGAAACCACCAAACAGGGCAAACAAACAGAGGGTAAAGGTAAAGAACCAACAGCAGGCAACCCACTCAGGACCCCGTCTGTCTCTCTCGGACAGAAGCTTTCTTTCAATAAATATATCCTGCTCATAAAAAAAAAAAAAAAAGAACCAACAGCAGAAAGATAACATGGCAAAAATAAGCTGATGTATATCACTTGTAACAATTAATGTAAATGGCCTCAATACACCAATTAAAAGAAACAGACTGGCAGAATGGATCAAGAAACAATATTCAGCTATATGCTGTATACAAGAAACCCATCTAACCCAAAAGGAAATTCATAGACTGAAAGTTACAGGATGGAAAGCAATACTTCATGCAACAGGAACTGAGGAAAAAAAAAAAAAAAGCAGGGGCAGCTATTCTGCTCACAAACAATGTGAACTTCAAATCAGGAATGATCAAAAGAGATAAAGAAGGTCACTACATACTGCTTAGGGGAAAATTTCAAGAGGAAGAGAGAACAATCCTAAATATATATGTACCAAATATGGGAGCACCCAGCACTATAAAACAAATATTAATAGAAAAGAAAAATCCAATAAGCAATAATATAGTTATAACGGAAGAGCTTAACACCCCCTTGACACAGAGAGACAGATCAACTAGACAAAAAATCAGCGAAGAAATAACAGAACTGAATCAAACTTGGGAACAAATGGACCTAGTAGACGTGTACAGAGTTTTCCACCCAACATCAGTGTATACATTCTTCTCAGCTGCACATGGGTCATTCTCTAAAATAGATCATATACTAGCCCATACAACATGCTTAAGTAAATGCAAAAGAATCGAAATTATCTAATGCATATTATCTGGTCATAGTGCCATGAAACTGAAAATTAATGACAAAAGAAACTGCAAAAACTTCGTAAACACATGGAAATTAAATAATACACTCCTGAATAATCAATAGATCTCAGAGGAAATTAAAGAAGAAATTAAACAGTATCTACAAGCAAATGAAAATGTAAATGCAATTTACTGAAACCTGTGGGATGCAATGAAAGCAGTCCTCAGATGGAAATTTCTTGTGGTGAATTCCCACATCAGGAAAACAGAATGAACACAAATAACCTGATGCTACACCTCAAACATCTAGAAAAAGAAGAGCAAGTCAAGTTCAAAGCCCAAAGAAGGGAGGAAATTATAAAGATCAGAACAGAAATTAATGCAATTGAGACTAAGAAAACGATACAAAGAATTAATGAATCACAGACTTGGTTCTTTGAAAGAATAAAATTGGTAAGTCCCTAGCCAAACTTACTATGAAAAGGAAAGAAAAACTCAAATTCATGCAATAAGGAATAAGAAGGGTTAAGTCACTACAGAACTTGTGGAAATACAGAAGATCATCAATAGCTACTTTGAAAACCTTTACTCTCCAAGGATTGATAACACAGAAGAAATGGACAGATTGCTAGAATCATATGAATTACCAAAGCTGGATCAAGAAGATGTAGAACTGCTGAATAACCAAATTTCAGTTAATTGAAAATTAGTTACCAATGCAGCAAAGCCCAGGTCCTGATGGATTCACAGCTGCATTCTACAAGAAATTCGAGGAAGACTTAATGCCAACACTACTCAAACTCCTCAGTGAAATTAAAAGGGAAGCAAGTCTTCCTAACTCATTCCTGGAAGCAAGTATTACCCTAATACCAAAACCAGAGAAACACCCAACTGAAAAAGTGAACTACACGCCAATCTCCCTAATGAACATAGATATAAAAATCTTCAATAAAGTACTGCCAAACAGAATGCAGCAAATCATTAAGAAGATTATACACCACAACCAAGTGGGAATTTATCCCAGGATTGCAAGGATGTTTCAACATAGGCAAATCAGTAAGTGTAATACACCATATCAATAGAGCCAAAAATAAGAATCACACGATCATCTAAATAGATGCAGAAAAAGCTTTTGATAAAGTTCAACACTCATTCATGATAAGAACCCTATGGAAAATCAGAATAGATGGTCTCTACCTCAATCTAATAAAAGCTGTCTATGACAAACCAACAGCCAGCATCACATTCAATGGTCAAAAACTGAAAGCTTTCACTAAACAGGAACAAGACAATGTTGTCCACTCTCACTACTCATATTAAATATAGTGCTGGAATCATTAGCCAGAGCAGTTAGATAAGAGAAAGAAATAATAGGAATAAGGATAGGAAAGGAAGAAGTTAAATTATCATTATTTGCAGATGACTTGATACTCTACATAGAAGACCCCCAAAACTCCACTGAAAGACTTCTAGATTTAATAACCAAATTCAATAATGTAGCTGGATACAGTCAGCACTCACAAATCAATGGCATTCCTGTACACAACAAATTCACTGAGAGAGAAACAGAAGCCACACCCTTCACAATAGCATCCAAAAAAATGAAATACTTAGGGATCAATCTAATAAAGGAAGTAAAAGATCTATTCAGTGAAAATTACAGTACACTGAAAAAAGAAATCGAAGAGGATCTCAGAAAATGGAAAGACTTCCTTGTTCATGGATAGGAAGAACACACATTGTGAAAGTGGCCATGCTCCGAAAATTGTTACACAGATTTAATGCAATTCCAATCAAAATACCATTAGCATAACTCACAGATCTAGAGAAGTCATTCCTAAAATTCATCTGGAACTGAAGAGACCTAGAATAGCAAAGACAATTCTGGGCAAGAAAGGCAAGGCAGGAGGCATCACAATCCCTGACTTCAAGTTATAGTACAAAGCTACTGTGATAAAATCAGTGCAATACTGGAATAAAAACAGACCTGAAGATCAAGGGAATAAATTAGAAGATACAGCCACAACTACAAACACACTCAGCCACTTCATCTTCGACAAAGGGGCCAAACACGTTCACTGAAAGAAAGATAGCCTCTTTAATAAGTTGTGCTGGAAAAACTGGCTTTCCATATGCCGAAAACTAAAACTAGATGCGTGTCTATCATCATGCACTAAACTAAAGTCAAAATGGATCAGAAATTAATTATTAAAACAGAAACACTTAAGTCTGCAGGAAGAGAAAGTAGGTAGAAAACTTGAAGACATAGGGTTAGGCAGAGAATTCATGAACAAAAATCAAACTGCACGGGAAATACTTCCCAGAATCAACACCTGGAATCTCATCTGATTAAAAAGTTTTTGCATGTCAAAAGGAATCTCCAACAGTGTGTAAAGAAAACCTAGGAATTGGGAAAAAATCTTTCTCAGCTGTCCCTCAGACAAAGGACTTCTATCTGGAACATAAAAAGAATTAAAAAAAAATCAGTTTCCCCAAATTCAAAGACCCAATCTAAAAATGGACATTAGAGATGAATATACACTTCTCTACTGAAGAAATACAAATGGAAAATATATATATGAAAAAATGTTCATCATCATTGGTCATTAGAGAAATGCAGATTAAAACAATACTAAGATTCCATCTCACTCCAGAAAGAATCGCCAAGATCAAGAAAACAAGCAATAACAAATGCTGGAAAGGCTGTGGGGAAAAAGGACCCCTTCTCCACTGTTGGTGGGAGTGTAGACTGGTGCAACCACTGTGGAAGTCAGTTTGGAGGTTCCTCCAAAAGCTGGGATTGGAGGTCCCATTTGACCCAGCTGTCCTGCTTCTGTGCATATTCCCAGAAGAATTGAAACCATCACACCACAGTGATACACGTGCACCCCCATGTTTATGGCAGTACAATTTGTAATAGCCAAATCTTGGAAACAACCCAAATGCCCATCAACTGAGGAATGGATAAGAAAGATGTGACATTTTTATATAGTGGAGTACACTCAGCTATAAAGAACAATCACATTGAGGTTTTTATAGGTACATGGATGCGAGTTGAGACCATACTCATAAGTGAAATAAATCAGACTCACATGTGTAAATACTGTATTGTCTTCCTAGTGCAAGAAACTTCAAGAGTAAGTAAGATCTAAAATCTTCAATAAATATTGTGAAAGGGTAAGAAACTGCTCAAAGGGGAAACAGCTTGGACTGGGAAAAGGAGAAAAGGAAGGGCAAGGAAAAATGATATAAAGTTGTATATATACACTTATGATAGCTAAGATGATTGTACTACTAATTCTGTTCTTGGAACCGAACTATCTGTAGCATTAGATCAATTTTGCATGTGTATGTCTGGTAATCTGAGTAACTTTTGAACATAACTATGCAAAATAACAACCTTCCATAAGTTCCTACCACCTTGTTTTGAAAGCCTATATTGTTACTCTTTTGGGTTTTTGTTGTTGTTGTTGTTTATTTGTCTCTTGTTGTTTTTCTTGTATTTTTGTTTTTCCCTCTTTAAAATAAAATTTAAAAAATGCTTTATTTTAATTTCTTTGGAGACTTGAGACTAAAATATTACCACCACTTACTAGGATCTTTATTTTTCCTTCTTTTGTCAGGGTTGACTGCTAAGCAGTATTCTTTAATAAGGGATTTCTGTTTGATTATCCTTATAAAGCCTGTATACCATTGCTTAGATTATGAATCCCTTTTCAAATAGAAATTGAATACTTTGTATTGTTGTGTTTCTGAAATTCTTTTTAGAGTTCATTTGCATGTATTTGCATTGTATACTTGTATTTTTATTTGTATACTAAATTTAAAACTTGACTTGTCAATTTTTACAGCAGTGCATTGTTTTTTCTGAAACCTTTTCTTCTGCAGCAGTCTCGAGCTATGTTCTTTGTGTAGTTCTTCCTAAAATATCTTTACAAATAAGATTATGAGAAATATACAGAAGGCATTTTAACCACTTCTAGCATAGCTTGCTCTTTACAGGATGCACATGGTGATTCCTTTTCTTGAAAGGCATTTATAAGATTTGTTAGGGAGTTTTTAAATATAAATTTTACTATCACATCTGTTTTGAATTTCCAAAATGAATTTAATATTATTTTCTCTGGATAAGAGTGTTCTTAACTTCATCAATTACATGGCAAATTTATTCATAATATAAACTCATTTCTTTACATAATAAAATTTCATTATCTTTTTGTAGATTCTTGAGAAACCTACATTTAAAAATAGATGACCTAATTTCCTAAGATAATAATGTTTCCTATATCATTAAAAAATTCCCTTTAAGCTACTGTAAGATTTACTTTGTTGTTAATTATATTGTCTACTTTTTTATTTTATTAATTATTAAATGGATTATAAGAAATTAGAAATTGACATTTAAAAATTTGTGTTCTTTTGTTATCTTTAATAGTTTTATTTCATTTCTTTTGGACTTCTAAC
>RJWT010050253.1:0-10881 GCA_004365215.1 Cuniculus paca | reverse complement strand
GCAAGTCCTGAAAGAAAACAACTTCCAACCCAGACTGATGTACCCTGCAAACTTTGTTTCAAAATTAATTGAGAAACAAGATACTTCCATGACAAAGAGCAACTCAAGAAATTCGTGACCACCAAACCAACCCTACAAAGAATATTAAAGGACATTTTAGAGAGAGAGAAGAAGGACCATGGTCTCAGGAACAATGACAGAGGGGGATAATCAAGTGGGGCCAATTGAATGAATAGGGAGGAAAAATAGGGGGCCAATGACAGGAAAGTAGTATGGCAGAGACAATGCACTGCAAGAGAGCCTCAAGGCACCAAGAGAAAGAAACAGAGGCATAGTGGATCACACGACAGAATCCATCAATATGCTCTATACAAGAAACACATTTAGCTAGAAAGAAAATTCATAGTCTGAAAGTCAAAGGAGAGAGAACAATGCCCTATGTGACAGGGAGCTGAAAAAAAAATAGGGTAGCCTGCCCATTAATTGCAGAATGGATAAGAAAGACATGGTATTTTATGTGACAGAAACCTGCTCAGCTATAAAGGAAGATAGTCTCAAGGCTCTTGTAGGTAGATAGAGGCAACTGGTAATAGTGCTCATGGATGTAATGGATCAGAGTCACAAGGGTGAATTTTGTGTTGTCTCCATAGCATAACAAACTAAAGGTATTAGTGTGATTCAAAATGCACAATACATATTGGGAAAGGCAAAGGGGAGGAATTATCTAAAAAGGGAAGGAAATGACCACTCTTAATCTATTATCGTGATTTGAAATTCAGATTGTATTCATTGTTCTGCTTAGTTTCATTTTATTCTTATTTGTTTGATTTTATACTTGATGGCATGGACAGCTATTTTAAAGATAACAAAATATATCATTGCAGCCATCGAGGATGTCCAATTATCTTGTTTAGAAGCCCTGTATGGCTTTCATTGTTTGTTTTGATTGATTTTACTCTATTCTGTATTGTTTGATTGTAATATGTCTGAAGGTGTAGGCAACTATTCTGAAGATAACAAACAGTATGGTAGCCCATGCTGTTTTGCTAGTATCTCGAACTTCTCTACTGCTTACATTGTTCTGCTTTGTTTGTTTTGTTTTGTTTTGTTTCTACTTTTTTAGTTTGTTGTATTTTGCTTGATTTTACTTATCCCTGATGGTATGGGCAGGTGTATTGCAGATAACAAGAGGCACTATGGTAGCCTTATCGATTGCTTTTTACCCTGTTTAGAAGTCATGTACCATGTTCATTGCTTTGTTTTGATTGACTTTACTCTGTTTTATTTTGTTTCATTGTATTCTTTTAAAAAAAAAGGTAGCAGTCAGGAATGAGGAATTGCTATTACGTGAATTCCTGGCTGAAAGGTCTAAACTGTCTGATGTCGGTTGTCCTCAAAGGAGGAGGGTCCACCACAAAGTGGTTAGTGAGTAAGACTGCAGGTTCCTACAGTGGATCAAGGAGAAACGAAGTGCTTGTGTATCAAACCATGAACAGGTCATGCTGAAAAAAAAACTGAGTAATTTCTCTGATTTAGAGAAAAGTGTCTAATGCAATATATGTCAGGGTATCCTCTGATTTGTTTTCAGAGGAAAATATTGAAATTAATCATAGATAAATAATTCACATTTCCTTAGATGAAAAAGGAGACACAAATGAAGACTTTCTGATAGAGTTAGGGTTAGGATGAAACCCAAGGGCACTGTTCCACAGAGCTACAACCTCAGCCATGTTTGTTATTTGCAGATAAGCTCTTGCTAAGTTGCACAGGCTAATCTCACACAGAAGACCCTTGACTCTCAGTATCCTAAAGAGCTGTGAATTCAAACACATCAACACCAAGATGAGTATATTCTTACTGTGCACAATGGACAAAGTCTGAACATCAACTTGTAAAAGAAGAACACTCTACAAGTTCAAGTGTGTTGGGTTTGGAGCAGGCAGTCTCAAGATGCTTTGGCTATTCATGAATGACATGTCTGAGAATTGTGGGCAAGACTCAACTGCACAGCTTCTTCTTCCTTGGTTAGCTCTGCCTGCTTTCCCCCAGGCCATTTCTCAATGAGAGTACAGAGGGAGATAGGTGGGAGGTGAGTTTTGATAACAAATCTCCCTAAAAGTAGGGACCTATTCTTTTTCCTGCAATGAAATGTGTTGCAGTCAATGGACATATCTCCTCTTGGCCTGATTCTTCAACAGTGACCAAGAGGTGTTGAAGGGTCTGTGCTGCAGCTGAGGGTCCCTAGGGACTCTCAAGTTCAGTGGGTAACAGATTGATTCAGAAACATTTACACTGACTTGATCTGAGCCCTATTAAATATATCCTGGGCAGAAGTATGTTTGCTCTTTGCCATTTTTTTGTTAGACCACATAATGTAGGGAAGTTAAATATTTCACTTAATGATAGCATTGGGCCAGAGAAAGTGGAGATGAAACAGATAGATCCATTTCTGTTTAAGAATGAATTTATTTCAGACCAGGACTTATGGTAAATATTTTTCAGAGTCGAGCAGAGGACAAAGTGGACCACAGTACTTTTGTGGGTTTCACACGCAGGGCACCAATAAATGATTTTCCTTCTAAAAACAAAAGCAATAAAAATTCTCTAGTTCTCCATTTTACTTTTGTGTTTTCTTTTTCACTCTATCTCCATGAATTTACTCATGCAGCCCTCCTGTTGTTTTGTCATTGATATTCTCTTCCATGCATACATTCATCCCTTAATCCATCCTTCCCTTACCTCAGTAATTCAGCCCATCCCTCCATATAAGCAACATGACATGGGTGCAGTCTGGACAAACACAGCTGCTTCCACTCTTCCTCCCAGTGGCATTGTCCACACGGTGGCCTTGCTGCCCTGCCCCTTTGCCCTCATCCTTAGTTCCTGCACTAGAGGAGGTTATTTCAACCTTTCCCTCTGGCTGTCCCTGCCATGTCTTGAAGAAGAGCCCCAGTTGCCAGAGTCTTGGCTCCCAACCTGTGTTGGCTCAGCCAACTGGTGTGGACTCCCTGCCCAGTTAATGTGTTAAGACCCACTGGCATTTGCAGATCATCACAAGTGAAGATAAAACACCTCAAAAGGAACTTATGTACTCGTAAGAGTAGTGTGTTTCCGAAAGTGATCATTTCCCCCACTTCTCCTTCAGATAATTTAGTGCATTTCAAATCAGCTTCTATTGTAGCATCACATTCCATTTCAGCTTCTACAGACAACTTTTCTCCTGATTTGAGGTTCCTGGTGAAGTCTAACAAAGTAGTACAAATGAAAGAACCTCCCTTGCTTCCAGGAGTGTATATTCAAGATGTGCCCAACAATGTAACCTTGCATATATTCATTCCCTGGCACAATAGGAGAGACACTGGCTGTCACAAATTACAAGTTATATTTCAAAAAGATGGAATAGGACCCCCCATTAGTTTTAGATGTCTCCATTGGTGTGATAAAGTAGAAAAAACTGGTTGTGCTTCCAGTCAAGGTGAAAATTTCAATGGATTAGAAATCATGTGCAAGGTTATTGAGAATTTATGATTTTCTCATAAGCCAGAGGGGCAAAAAAGAAGAACCATATTTGAGAATTTAATGAGAGATGCATTTCAGTCTCTAGTGACCTGCCTTTTTTGCCTTTCCATACAAAGAAATGTCCGAGAAAATAGAAGCTCTATGTTCTTCTTTTACAGTACAGAAGGCAGGGAATTCCAAATGAAAGCTGAAGAATAACAAAGATAAATCAATGATATGAACTTTGTCACACACATCCTGCACTCCTGTGTCAGCAAATATTTCTAATGAAGAATTAGAGTGGCATCCTTCAGGTCAAAGGGCTGCATCCCAGTTTTGTCACAGATTCTACATGAAAGTCAACCCGCTATCACTTACTCTAACCTACCCACACTCAGAGTAAGAGGATAGTGAAGTAAACATGAAAAATACCTTCAATTTCTCATGGATTCCAATGCCAAATGTCACAAAACCTTCCTATTTGATGCTCAACCAAGTTCTAATGCTGTTGCCAATGAGGCAAATGGTGGTTATACAACTGAAGACGCTTTGCCTTGTTTATATTACCTAGTTATCATATTCGGGTTTACAATGGTTAGCTTCTATTGTTCTTCAAACTATTTGTCAAACACTACCAGTGTACATCATAACTTTATTATGTCACAAGCAACATCCCATGCTACTTTCTCTTCTGATTTATCTACTTCCCCTGTGTCTTCACAGGCACATTTCCAACTGTAGTAGCAGTTAAGAGACCTTGTACTCCTGATGTGATTTTTAGCAGTCCCTTGTACTTGGGTGGGCATAAGTTTATGTTCTAGAACACAGAATACAATAAGATGATAATTTGGCTAAGCACTGAGAGTAAGTACTGAAAAAACAATGAACAAAGCAACAAAACAATGCCAACATAGAAATACTGAAGGAACAGTGTGAATCACCTTTTGAGTTTATTGTGCTTCTGGGCTTCATAAGTAAATGGATTCCACACTCTAATAATCAACACAGCGAGCATGCAAAGCACAATCGTTATATAAATCTCCAGAAAAATCATGTGGGAAGTCCAAGTGTGGGAAGATGATATTAAATCCTGTCAGTGCCTCGGGATTCTAAGTACAGCAAAGTTTGGAGCCCAAAGGTTCTTAAAACTGACAAAAGAGAGTGACACTAATATGCATTGTACAAGTGTTCTTGTGTCACTTTATATCAAGTAACTTTTACTACCTTTTGCAAGTTTATTAATGCATATTTGTAGGATGGAAAAAAGGTTTATGATAGTCTATTGACACGTGTGTATAATGTAATTTAGTTATTCTATTGCTCATTATCTTCTCTTTCCCTCTCCCCTAAATTCCCCTTTCCTTCAAGAAGTCTGTCATTTAGGTTTTTGTCCCCCTTCCTTGGTGTTTGTATTCATTTTTACTTATTTTAACTTAGGTTTATAGCATGAGAGGAAGCATGCCATTTTTAACTCGCTGGGGCTGGCTTATTTGGTGTAAGCACATTATGTTCCATGCTATCCGTGTCCTTCAAATAAAATGACTTTGCTTTCTAATATTAATGTCAATCAATGTAAATTAGCAGACAATGAAATGGTTTGGAGCCTTCTCCAGAAATAAAAATAGAACTGCCATTTAATCAAGCAATCCCACAACTGAGTGTATATGCACAGAGTACAAATGACTGCTCGAGACACATTTTCACTGCTCTTTGCTTTGCAGGATTTTTCAAGCAGCGAACACATGAAATGAAGCCAAGCATCCATTCACAAGTGAATGCAAAAAGGAAGTATATATATTCCCAGTAAAATACTACAGTGCCTTTAGAAGAAGGCAGTTCTGCTGTTTTCCACAACATGGATAAAACTACAGTGTATGTTCGATGAAACTAGGTAAGCATGTAGTGAGAAACACTGTAGATCTCTCTCATGCCAAGGTTAAAAAGGCAAACTCATAGAAAGAGGGAGTAAACTGGGAAGCAGAAGTATTTGGGAGGATCTGGGGAAAAGGGCACAAAACTTCATTCAGATAGGAGGAATAATTTTAACAGTTGTATTGTACATCATTCTCCATATAAACAACTATAAAATGCATTTTATATCTCACCACAAACTAATATATCGGTTGTGTAGTTTGATATAACAATTCCACAGCATACATAAATGACAAAATATCCAGTTGAATTGCATGAATATATTCAATTTATACTTGTCAATAATAAACTATGAATAATTAGACAGGAAATTGTATCAGAAAAGTTTGTATGAAGAGGTAAAACCCAAGAATAAGAAAGCAGCCAAGGATGTAGCTCAGTGGCACAGTGCCTGCCTGGTAAGGACAAGGTCATTAATTCAATCCCTGGTACAAAAAAATGTAAGAAAGCAAGATATATGTGCTGGATCAAGAGTAAAGTTCTTTTTATTTGTGGCTCAATAAACAATGTAACAGTGTGAGAATTCAAAGTGGGCAGAGTGCAAAACATCAGGCTCAGAGACAACTGCTTAAGTTCTGTGGTGTGGCAGGGCAGCTGGTTTTCGGTATGATCTTATTGTGTTGTAAATCCTGAGGTCCATTTGTTCCAGGAGTGCACAGCAGGCAAGAGACAGAGACTAAATCAAAACACATAAGGTGTATCCTGGGGGCTGCACAACTGGCCATCAGTGCTTAACTTCAGTTGTGTACTTTCTTCCTAAGATATCATGTGGGATTTGGCCAGTAGATGTTTACTCGATTTCCAAACGATTTATGAATGTATGCCAAAGTCCTCAGAACATGCTTTGACAAACTGTTGCCCTGCAGACACAAAAATACACAGCCCACTGTCTCAGGATGTGGTGTGCAAATCCTTGGTGGACCATGATGAGATAATAAAACCCAGAAAAGGAGCCCCAAACATGTTTTTCCAAAGCGTTATTTCACCAAGTTGTGGGGTGGCAGGTGCAGAGCCCCAGGCCAAGGAGATCCCCTGAGATCCTACATGAGGTGAAATGAAGGACTGATAAGCCAGCAATACCATCGTTATAAGGTCACCACCATAGCTATGTTACTGATACACCACTGTGCCTTTAGCTGTGCTGCTGTCTAGCAAGTCAGTTGTGCATGTGTTCCATTTTGTAAAGGCATCTGATGATTTTGGGACTCCTCTTTGCCTTACACAGCAATTGATGTGCATTGCAGAGGGCTGAGTCTGCAGACAGGATCTCCATTTCCTCACTCCAGACTACACAGAAAAGCTTTTTCTCCATTTGAGTGGAGCCGAACATGTTCTTCCTCATTTTTGTCTTTCTACTCCTGAAACCTTTACACACATCATGGAGGAAAGTTTCACAGTGTTTAGTATATCTGCATCCAGGTGTCTACAGAGATGGAGACCTGGTGCTCGGTGGGTTTTTCCCCCTCTACTATATGAACCAGGATCCAGATGTATCCCATCTATCCTTTTTATTCCCACCAAAGACTCACGTGAGCAGCAGGAAGTGAGTTCCAGGTTGTGTGTGTGTGAAATATGGTTATGACCCTGTGTGATTGGATGTGCTTGTGTATGTGTGATGCAGGGTTGGTATGCCTTGAGAACTATTTCTGTGAAGGTAGACACAACAGGAAGGCATATTGATGATTTCTGATGTTCTCTTGCTTCTTGATCCTGCCACCACTTTTCACTTTTCTTCTTCTCTCCCATCTGTAAGACAGATGATAGAACTCCTCCTGTTTTATGCCCCATCCATCACATGCATGCTCATTATGAAGCAGGGGATGCTTCAAATAAATGAAATCACTGCTGCTCTGAGCCTGCTGCTGAGACATCTCCTGGAGTGACAGTCACAGGCATCTGAGAAACTGAACCTTGGTCTTATATTAATATTAAATTCCAATGGCTCACTCTAGGTGTCCACTTTGGACAAGGACGTTCTTAAAATATGTCTCATGATGAAGCCAGCCACAGCAGAGATCCACAGCCAAAGCTGACTATGTCCCACAAATGCTCCATAAGTGAATCTTATCATACATGAGACATTCTCTCTTTACATTTATTGGAAGAAAAGGAAACCATTGTTCAGAGGGGTTTATTGCCCTACTCCAGAAACCTCCTTTTTAACTTTTCCAGAAGGCACATGTCTGAAATAACTGAGTTGCCAAGTTGATTCGAATAAGTGTTTAATGGCAGGTTAGTGTGTTCTCTGAGCATGCTTTGCTGTGCAAGAGCTGAGCATACTTTAAGAGTGCTCCACATATCAATATGTTCATATCCTAAGAGAGGTGGGCAGTACGCACAGCTGTCTCTATCCTTAGCAGTTTCTCTTGACATCATTTATCATTTGTCATTTATCATTTTTCTTATCAGCAAAAAAAGCATGCAGTAGACATAAGCAGTACTGGACTGCCAACTTGTGGGGTAGAATTGTAGTTTTCTGTCTCCATAAGGACAACTTCCTGTCAGTCATTCTTCCCTTTGATTGTTAATTTTTAATTTCTCTCCTTGTATCTCTTTCTCTGCCTTTACCAAAAGTATGACATGGACCACTTTCTGGCCATATTTCATCCATGTGAAATCTATGGTTAGGTGACAGTTACTGATTCTTCTCATGTCCACTGTTAGGGAGGTAGGAATTGGTGATAAAGGAGGAGAGACTCTTAATTCCAAGGAATCTTCAGGGAATCTGTGTGTCCATGAGCTCATGGGGCCAGCAGGGGTGAAGAATAAAAGCTATCACCCCATTTCACAAAAGCAGAAGCCCAACTTCTGCATTCTGTTATCCACCCAGAGACATTTCCAGCCACTCTCATTTATTGCAAAAAATCATATATAACATGTTTATAAAACAGTAAGTATAACTCTTGGTATACTTGTGCAAGTCCTAATACGGGCAAGTATTCTCAGCTTTATTGTGTGAATCGTATTCTGGTCAGTGGGAATATATCTCAGTCATAATCTCCTATGATTAATGGATATTTGTTATATTTTCCAGGCCTATTAATTGTCACTTTACCTAAGTATGCCAACACTTATGTGACCAATGTTGGACATATTGGGTGTCACTAATTTTCTGTACTTGTGATACCTAAATGTTCAATATTTTTATATAAGCTATGCCCATTTCCTTCATCAATGTAAATGAAATAAAATCAGTGGGTCAAAAAATATGTTCAATGACAAAGCTGAGGGTGTCTCTTGTTAAACACAGTAAGCCAGCGTATTTTCACTACCACCTCTTCACCCATAGCTTGTCCCCATTCTTCATTCCATTCCTTGAAGGCACTCATGTACTTTGTGATGCTATAGATTTGTCTACTCAGAATATATCCTATACATGAGTTTATATGATTTCTGATATTTTCTATCTTTATTTCACGTTGTGTAATTTATTCAAGTCTCACCCATAGTGTAGCAGGTAGCAACGTGTGCAATAATGTTACAATCACACAGCATATTCATCTTTTGGGGGTATCAAATGACTCTGTTTGCACAAAATAGAAACACACCGTGTTCCAGCATTTTCTGGTTACAATTTGTGGAATTGATACAATTTCTACCTGAACAGATGGTTTTGGAAGAACTACCAGTATGTGCTGGCTTTCTACTTTGCCATGCAGGAGATCAACAATGACTCCCAGCTGCTCCCCAATGCGACCTTGGGTTTCCACATCTACAATGCCATTGCCAGTGACCACTTCACCATGTGGAGCACTCTGCTTTAGCTGTGTGGACCGGAGAGGCAGCTCCCTAACTATAATTGCCAGACACACAGCAAATTGGCTGCCATCATTGCAGGAACCACGGCAGCATTTTCAGTTGAGACTGGACCACTTTTGGAACTCTACAAATTCCCCCAGGCAAGTGGGCCATGAATTTTGGAAATAATTTTTCCAATACCCCCAGTGTCAGTCCATCTGGTCAAAGGAAAAAATGGAGACTAAGAATAGAAACCTTGTAAATGGTTAAAATCTATAAAGGAAACTTCTTGAGTTTGCACAAAATTGAGATAAAAAAAAAAAGGAGAGCAAGAAGAAGTGGTTACTGTATTTATGTCTTGCTCCAGGGCATTGATTTCTCTGCTTCCTTTACATTAACTGCTTGCAGCTCACAGCTGGTGTCATGACAAATGTCCACGGCACAATCTGCCCATCATAGAATATGACAGTCTCAGGAGCCTCTAGAGGCCAGTGCCTCTCCAATGTGGTGCTAGCAGCACCAGGACATCTGATGTCTTTGAGAAACCTCTGGGGGCTTAAGTTTTAGAGATCCCAAGGAATAGCTGAACCTCTGAAAACTCTTCAGATTCACCCACTCGCTTTGCTCAAAACTGCCTTAAATCCACCCACTTGGAAAACTCACAGAGAAATTCCCACTTCCTGTTTTCTATATCATATGTTGTTTCCAGAAGAAACTTACAGCACAAGCATCAGTTAGGGGGCATCACTAAAGAACAGGGGCACTGCATGGGGAGCATTCTGGAAATACTGTTTTGGCAGTTAACCAGGGCAAGTGATTGTACTAATCAAGACAATCTAGGTTTTAGTGTGGTAATCATTTGAAAACATTCAGAGATTCACACATTGAAGAATTGTTTTTTCTCAGAGATTCCAACCAGTATTGCTTGCTGCCAGGTGACTCTACAGCTGAAGGCAAAAGGGAGAGCATGAGGCAGATACCCCTGTCTTGATGCTGTAGCCTAAGTTTATCCCTTCTTGAATCACCTGCTGGACATGAAAAGTAAATGTGGATCTTAGCAATTCTTTCAGAGAATATAACATACACATGGCAATTCCTAAATGCTGTGGAACAACAAAAACACAGCAGTCTGTTCAGAATTAGAGGATGGGGTAATCTCTACACCAATTGTAGAGATTACCCCGTCCTCTACACCAATTGTCTTGCTCTTTACCAATTAGTGTTCACTCAGTAACCTCATCATGAGAGAACCCCCAAAGCCCCTCTGCAAAGTTTGCAAGCCCCAACCCCAGTAAATTTCAGGATCATATTTTTGTGTGTCCAGGTCACATACGGACCTTTTGACCCCAGGCTCAGTGACAAAGATCAGCATCCATCGCTCTATCAGATGGCCCCCAAGCACAGCACTCTGGTCCATGCAATGATCTCATTATTGCTGCATTTTGGCTGGATGTGGGTGGCTGTCTTTGTTTCTGATGATGTGAAAGGGGAGCAGTTCCTGGGGAACCTGAGAACAGAGATGCTAAAGAAAGGTATCTGTGTGGCCTTGACAGAAAAGCTCCCTGCCACTAAGATAATGTTTGCATCGAGTGACATCACTTTCATGAGTAGGATCAGAGTTTCATCTGCAAATGTGCATATCCTCTATGGGGAAGTCGGGAGCCTCATCACTGTGGACATCGCAGCAGAATTCTTTTTGACAACAGGAAAGGT
>RJWT010050252.1:0-10890 GCA_004365215.1 Cuniculus paca | reverse complement strand
TCACCGAATCTATCGCCAGATGAAATGGGGTAGGCGGTGCACCAGTGCTGTGACCTAGGTGTGCCTGCAGCCCATCCCTCAGCCTGTCACATGGTAGTCCCTTTCCCACCACTCAGGCCTCTGGGGAAATGTCTACTCCTCCGACATATCCCATCTCAGGTTGGGTCTCCCACACGGCCACCACCACATCCTCTGACTTAAATTTTCTTTAGCGCACTATCTGTCTGATTTTTTTTCTGCTTGATTTAAGTAGTTGTATTGTGAAGCTTTGTGACAGTGAAGAACAGATCCTCTCACATCCAACTTAGTGTCTGGCACTTGATAAATGTTTACACTCAATAAATGTTTAGCAAGCAGATGACTAAATCTTAGACCTTGTGGCTGTGCAGCTTTAGAAACCTATGAAGCCCAGCACGTTGCTAGGACTTCTTAAATGAAAAGAAATACCAGACGATCGTGAGCATCGTAGAGACATTCTGTATAATGCTTCCTTCACAGAAGTATCTAGGCAGAAGCTGGGGACAGAAGGAGGAATTTTTCAGTTTTACTGTAGTCCTGCTGGTTTGGTGCCACCAGCTCTCCCTATGTCTGCTGATTCCAGTAACTGTTCCATCAGGAGAAGTTTTGCTTCCCAGCAATAGAATAATATTTTCTTTTTACTTGTCAAATCTAGAAGGCAGTACTTAACAGCAAAAAAGTGATATAAATGAATGGAAACTGAATCCCAAGACACTATCCAGACATGGATAAGAAAGCGTGTGTGTGTGTGTGTGTGTGTGTGTGTGTGTGTGTGTTTGTAAAGAGTAAATCTTTAGCTAATCTGTGGTCTGAGAACAATTTTTTGGAAAACTGGCTAATTTCCTTATCCGGGTTATTTGTGAATTACTCAAACAGTTGTAGTTGTCTTATTTCTCTCCTCTTCCCCAAAGATAAACTAAACTGATACATGTAATCCATCCTGATTATTACACTCCAGATCTCATGGAAAACATTCTCCCTTATCATCATAGACTTTTCTTTTAGGATCCCAGTGACACAAAGCCAGGTGTGGTAGCACCAGCCTATAATCCTAGCACTTGGGAGGCTGAAGCAGGAGGATCACTGTGAGTTCTAGGCCAGCCTGCTAAGTAAAGGAAGTGAACGTCTAGCCCTAGTTGTCATGCATCTTTGTAAAAGTGCCTACAGATAGTTACATTTCTACATCCTTCTCCCTCTGATGATATACAGTAAGCAGTATCATAACTAAGAGTTTAGCTCTGTGTTCCCAATGCTCACATAAATGGAACTGCAGTGACAGATGTCTGCCATCTCTCAAGGGTTCCTGCATGCATTACACATTTTAACTTGTTCTCACGGCCACCCTGATGGGGGGACATTTCCTCCGTTCAAAGATGGGGAAATGGAAGTCTCTAAATGGTGAAGTGTCTTGCCTGACATCACACAGCTAGAAGTGGCAGGATAGGTGTGAAGACTTGTCATGGTTCTCCCTTGCCTCATATCCCCAGAGCACCGTGGTTATTCCTAAACCTCTCTTAAAGCCCTTGTCAGTCTATCAAAGGACAAAATCACAACAATTTAAAGATCTTAATTGGTTTTTCTTTTGCAATTCTAGAATAGGTAACACTTCAGTCCATAAAATAGCAAAGGGTTCCCATAGGTTGAACAGAGAAAGTTGGTTTTATAGAAACAAAAGGGCTGGAGAGAAAAACAGAAGCAGAGAACATAAAGTGTATAAATCTTTTCAAATTTGCTTACCTTGCACGGCAGAAATGGGGGCAGAATAGTAGAAAAATAACTGGTTGACTTCAGGTTACATGTTTGTAAGGATTAAATCGGAGTGAACTTTATTATCATACTGATTGAAATTGGGCTTTTTTTTGGAAATTTGATTGTGATTTCTCTGTCCCAGTAGAAAAGTAGACAAGATAACAACTCAGTTTCTGTTTGATGAGATAGAAGTTTAGCATGAGAGGTTTTGCTTTGATTTTTACTCTTGTCCATTGGGGTCCTGTGCAAGAATCTTCTGTAAGTGTTATCTAACAACACTTTCATTTTGTTGGCATTTTAAAAGAACGTATTTTTCCTCCTATTAAGCTATGATTCTAAAAGTCAGTGTCCATGTCTCCTCTTCCTTTTCTTAATCCCCTATAGGGCTTAGCAAAATGCCTTGCTTGTAATAAACCAGGGCCCAACTAGAGCAAAGCAAGCAAAGTGCTCTCTCACTGTGGATCCCAAACTTAAGACAGTGCCAGAATCTCAGTAATCAAGATAAAAATATTTTAATGCACTAACTTGTTGTTACACTGTATTGTTCAAGCTCAAACTTAAGGCAGAAATGAGATGATGAATGAACTATCAAAAACTTAAATGTAGACAGATTTCAACCTACCCTGGGCTTCTGTGCCGTGCCCTGGTCCTGGCTCTGTGAGAAGCACTGGAAGTTGGTTAGATGGATGGACTGAAAATTGGTGTTTGGCTCGTGTGAGCTCAGTGTCTGCTTAACCACCCAGTGAAATGTTCCCATCGAGAATTCATTGATGTATTAGATGAACTAAAGCCCTAAAGCCCTTGCCCCTTCCTGGGGACTGGCTGTCCACAAAGATGTTGATTCAGCTGCACTGTTCACACCCAAGCCTCGATGAAATGCCAGGGTCCAACTCCCTACCTATCTAAGCAGCGGTGTTCCCAGTGGGGACAGCTTTCCTAGCAGCAATTTAACGCTAAAAACAAACAAACAAATAGAAGACCCTTGGTTTCTAAGATTCTGAAACTTCACAATTACCCTTTTATTTTGTTATTTTTTCCCTTCCCCCCTACCCTGACCCCCACCCTCAAGAAATGAGGTACACCTGTCCCTTAGTAGTCACAGGGGATTGGCTCTGAGTCCCCTGAGGATACCAAACTCCAGGGGTGCTCAAATCCTTTAACATTGTATGGCATTTGCATCTAACCCATACATATACTTTAAATCATCTCTAGATTACTTGTAACACCTAATACAATGTAAATGGTATATAGTTGTTACACTGTATTGTTTAGGGAAGAATGATAAAGGAAAAGTTTGTACATATTAAAGACAAACACAATTTTTTGTGTACGTATATTTCCAACTCATAATTGTTGAATCTGCACGAGTGGAACCTATGCATGTGGCAGGTGTTCTGTACTTGTTCTGGAAAGGCAGAACTATGTTATATATAAATATACTCATATGTAATTATGTATCTAGCCACGTCTCCTTAGCATCCCCACCCCTTTACTGGGAATAGGAAGACAACAGTAACTCAGTAAATATTTATGTTTAGTAACTAAAGGGTCATAGGGATGAATGTTATAAAAAAGCATAGTATAACTTACAGCATATTAAATTTATGTACAAAGTCACTACTATGTTTTATAGCCAACAAAAACTTGATGTTTTACAGCCAAACGAGAAGACCAGCAGGTCTAATTTGCTTTCATTTAAGATAAGCTCATTTTTCCAGGCTGCTTGTATTGCTTACATTTGAAACACTAAAGACTAAGTCAGATGTGGTAATCTGTAAGAGGAATGTGGTCACATTCTCCTTCACGATAGTATGTCAAAACAAAAGCCAGGGTCCAAGAGGGCTCTGGGCAGCTTCTCCTCTGAGCAAACAGGCTCAATTACAGGACAAAGCAGCACTTCAGGGGATCTTTAGTCTCTCCAAAGGTGTCTCTTCTTAGAGGTCAACAGAATTAAAGGGTAGAAAAAAAAAGCTTCTTGTCCTCCAGCTCTCAGACTGACTTAGACACTGCAACTTGAGAAAACAAGGAGCCCTCCATGCAAACCACTCAGGGATGGGCAGAAGTCTCTGCTTTTCTACAGGTGTGGCCACCTCACCTAGAGCACAAATGTTCAAGCTCTTGGCTTAGAATCCTAAAAAAAAAAATGGAGCAACTTCCATCAGAGTAAATTACTGTTAAGTATAGTCTACCTAGATGGGCACAATTTAGAAAACATTTTTGTCGTGAACAGGTCATTCATTCATTCATTCATTCAGCAACTATCTACTGAGGACCTACCGGTGCCAGGTGCTAGAGACCAATAGTGAACAAATAGTAATCCTTCTCATGTGCAGCACACATGCTAGTGAGGGCAGTTAAATTTGGGAGTCATAGATTCCCCTCAGTAGAGTGAGTGTGTGCTGCACCACGAGATGGACTAAGGTAAATGACTAAACAAGCAGCATTATGATGTGCAGGTGCTCTGAGTTTTACGGGGCGAAAAATGGAAGTTAAAGGAGTTGTGTGCCTCATGTGGGGAGGAGAAGAATCTCTTAGAGGAAACAGTTCATCAGAGGTCTGAACAAGAGAGGGAGAGAGTGTGTGTAACATGTATGTGTGTAAGAACCTGTAAGTCAGCGTGGCTGTAGCTGATTGAGGGAGGGGACAAGTGAGAGTGAGAATAAATTATATGGACCCAGGGGTCTGATCACTTTGCTGTGCCATAAGCCATTGGAAGGATGGAGAGAGAATGGGAGCCTCTGCAGGATACTGAGTAAGAAATGCCCTGTTATGGCTTATAACTTGATGTTCCCTCAAAGTCTCATGTGCTCTTAGGTGAGGGTTTTCAGAGGTAGCTGAATCACGAATGTGTGATGCTGGATTAGGGTGTGTGATACTGGGAATAAGGGTGTGTGATGCCTAAATTAGTTCAGCATCACTCTGGATGTGGATAATGAAAGCTCCACCCTGGATATGACAGCAGTCAACAGACTCATAACCTATATGGACTATAAGGAACAGCAAGAAGGCGCATTTACTGCTTGCTGCTTCCTGCCTGTCCTGCCATGGACTGTTTCTCCTCTTTCATGTTCCTTTGGCATGCCACCCTGCCTGGGAGCCAGCCAACTATGGACTGAAGTCGACAAACTGTAAGCCAAAATAAATCTTTCCTCTTTTAACTTTGGATATTGAGTATTTTGTCTCAGAAACAAGAGAAGTAATTAAGATATGGCTTGACGTGATGTTATTTATAAAGGTCACTTGGACTTCTGGGTGAAGAAAGGATGGTACCTTGATCCTGAGAACCCAAAAGAAAGACCTAACTCAGCCCTGTGAACCTGATAATCCGGTGGGGGATTTTGGCAATGGGAACATAAAAAAACAAATAAAGTCAGTTTGGGTCCATTATGAATAAAATGAAGGAGCATGATGATAAAGCAGAGGAATAGAGTTGTCTGCTGCCACTGATGGTTAGGAGAGCTTCTCTGAAGCTAGAGTGTTGAACTGAGTACCGAGTGAGGAGGCATGGTCAATTATGCACCAAAAGTAGAGGGAGGGAATTCACCAGGTGCACCACCAGCAGTGCAGAGACCCTGGGGACAGGATGAATTGCATATGGCAAAGAGAAAGAAAGAAAGCCAGTGTGGCCAGAGGACTGAGAGAGCCTAGAGGTAGGCAATGCCAGACCTTAGAGTTTGGATTTGAATCAAACTGAAATGGAAAACTGTTGGGGGATGTAATGATGAATTCTATTATAAAGTTTTCATCTTGGCTTCTTTGTGGAGTGAGAATAGAAGCAAATTAACAGTTTTTATAACTATGTAAGCCAGAAAGGATAGTGGTTTAGATGTGATAGAGGTTGTGCAATGAAAGAATGGGTCGGGGGAACGATGTTCATTGACCCAGTGAAGGTGAGAAGGAAACTCCTCATTGTTTCTAGGTAATCGGCTGGGCATTGGCTGGATGATGGTACCATTAATGGAGATGGAGAGAAATGGAAGAGGGTCAGTGGGAGAAAGGCCATAATGGGAGTGGGAGAATTCCAGAGTTCTGATTTGGAGGCTCTTGTCAGAGATTTAAATGCAAATTTTCAGTAGATCTTTTAATATGGGTGCCTGGAGTTCAGAGTAGAAGCCCATAGGTTAAGGATCAAGCAAGATTTAGAGTAGAGACAAAGACCCAGTGCCAGCCAGAAGTACCAAGGAGTGGCCAGGTAAGTAGAAAGCCAGTCAGGAAGGAAAGATGCCTGAGAAGCAAACGACAGCAGTATTTCCAGGTAGGAGTGTCCAACTGTGACAAATGAGCTGAGAAACAAGATGAAGACATAAGAAACCATGGATTTGGTAACATGGTGATTTTTGGTGATCTTAGCAAGAGCAGTGTGCAGTAAAGAATGATGATTTGAAGCAGTTTCCCTTTGTCTGAGGGAGCCAAGTTTCATGACCCTCCATGAAGTCTTTGTGAATTTTCTCTGGAGCACAGAAAAACATACCCATCTCCCACACTGTCAAATGTCTGACAGTGGTTGGATTTCCTAGCATAGGATTAATCAAAGTGTTTAGTATCCTTTGTTTTTTCCAAAGCAAAACAAAGAACCCAGTTTCTTCACATATGCCAGTTATTTTTGAAGTCCTGTGAATCATGGAGTAGCCAGATGACCCAGTGATCACATGTACCATCCCTTTATTTTATGCATGAAGAAAGAAACCTGGAAAAGTAGAATTAGCTTTTGGTCTGGCTTTTTTCCATGCTGGAGATGAAATCCAGGACCTCATGCATGCTCAGCAAGCACTTTACCACTGAGCAGCATCCCGGCCCCTGGAAAAGTGGAATTGTGAAGGTGTGCTAGAAGCCAAGAATCTTTTGATTACATGATATTTAGGTTTTATGTTCTATTTAAGTCTTCCTTTTCACCCCAGAACACACTAACTCGAATAAGAAGGGTGGTCGCTAGGTAGCCTACAGTAAAAGCTTTCCACCGTCCAGCTAATTCTGAGCTGAGACTATCTATAAAACACCATCAGCCGTACTGATTAGGTTATTATTTAGGACATTATAGAAGGTGCTATTGAAGAAAGCCTGAAAAACAGAGATAAATGTCTGTGTAGTTAAAATGGCTTTCCTTCATATCAGATGGTTTTTCTGCTCACCGCTTATCTTATTCTTTAATGATATGAATGGAATTATATTACCTTCCCTTATAAAGTTGATCCTCCTTGCAAAACTTGACTGCCCTGGGTCAAATGGTAGAAGATACTGATTATAACTGGTTCATGTAGACCAAGGATACAGGCCTTGGCTCAAAGAAAAAAGGATGGATATGCTCATTTCAGCACTTTTATCTAGATGTTCATATAGGGCCTGCTTCCCTGTCTCAGATAATACACATTTGTTGTGGATCACAGAAGCGGTAGGCTTAAACTCTAGTTTAATCCTAGTATGGGAGCTCCTGCATATACTGGGGGGCAACTGATTAAAGTCCCTGTGACAAAGTACAAGACCAAGATGCCTGAGTTCATGCAGAAAATGTGTGAAAGCTTAGATCTCCTCCAAGAAAAGTTCCTAGGTTTAGATGTTGGCTGGAGTTGGGGTGTGTGCATTTTGTGCTCCGAGCCCCAGGTTTTCTTGCCTAGAGCTTTTTGATGAGTGGACCCTGATCCTTTAGTCTGTACTGTTGTCTTTGGTATAGAGTGTACACTCCAGAAAGCAGTACTTTTGATATCTAGTACAAAGCTTTAGTATATAATCATATGAAGGCCTGGCAACCATGAGGTCCTGAGTTTGATTTCTGGTACAAAAAAAAAAAGTATATATATATATATATGAAAATGTAAAAGCTAAATGAGCTTTGATACAGATCCCTTGAAGAGTGTTTTTCAGGTTCTTGTCTGCTCTATTTTCTACTCAAATTATTTCTTCTTCCTTGCTTCCCTTCCCTTAGAACAGGAACACCTTAAAAACACTTTAAAAAATACTTCATTTGTTTGTTTGTTTGTTTGTTTGTTTGTAGTGTCATCCAGTATTGGGAACATAGTAGATGCTTGGAAACTATTTATTGACTAAATAAATAAAAGAAAAATATAAGAATTTTCTGTACTATCATGTGTCAGGACTACATATTTAGATAATAATTTTCAAATAGCTTTAATTTTTCAGGTAACTCATTGTCTTTTCATCACTTGATCCAAAAAAAGAAGACACAAAAATTATAATAGTATTGTTGATAGTTATCAGTTGAGCCTACTTTTGGCTAGGTATTTTATTTTATTGATTTATATCTAACAACCTTGTAATTAAGTGTTGTTATTATTACTCCTATTCCACAGATAAGAAATTTTGAGGCTCAGGGTGCCTGAATAACATGCCTCGAATATTACATCTGGAATTTGCTCCTGTTAGCTTCATGCTAAAGCCTGTATTCTTTTCGATGTTCCAGTGATTAAATGGAATCTACTGAAAAAGACCTTTATTAGTTTTTGCTGAATTATAAAGGACTAAGCATTCTTTATTTTAAAAATGCAGAAGTGCTTGAGGCAGAAATCAAATATATTTCTCACATTATTATTGATGTTAAAAGCCTTTTATTTACAAAAATGATGCATGCGTGTAAAAATTTCAAAAACAATTTAAAGACAGGTAGATTAAAATTAAAAGTCTCCTTTCTTTCCCTCCAAGTCTCAGTACCACCCCCTATAAGCAACCACTACAACCAATTTCTTTTGTAATCTTCTGAAACTGTATTTGCATTTACAGGCAAAAAGAAGGTAGGGGTGTGTGTGTGTGTGTGTGTGTGTGTGTGTGTGTGTGACAGAGAGACCAAGAAAAAGGGAGAGAGAGAGATCTATTTTGGGGAAATAGCTTTTAAAAATAATTTTCTGAGAGCCAGGCATGGTGGTGCACACCTGTAATCCCAGCACTTGGCAGGCTGAGGCAGGAGGATCATTGCAAGTTCGAGACCAGCCTGGGCTACAAAGTGAGTTCAAGGTCAGCCTGAACAGCATAGTGAGACCCTGTCTCAAAAAGACAAAATTATTATTATTATTATTATTATTATTATTATTATTATTATTTTCTGCTTCTAGCCATGCTGGATGCCTTCAACCTCTTAAATAACAAAGATATCCCTGCTTACCATTGTAGAATGTTTATGCTGGAGGGTCCTCCAGAGGTTGCCATCTTGGGCAGATACCCCTGGTTGACCAATGACTTGAGTAAAGTAACATTATCAGTATAGATGGAGGACAGCATTCAGCCAGTAGGAAACCTAGCTTGGTACTTTGTTTACATGACCTGATTCTGCAAACCAAAACAAAATGAAAGGAAATCAAGGGAATATTGAACTACTGTAACTCAAGTGAAAATGTTCTAAGACCTTAATTGCATGAGAAATAATATTTAGGCAAACACTTAATCATGTTTCCCTCTGTCTATATAAGATATAATGAGAAGAATAAATTAATAAAATTTCCCTTTGTCAATATCACAGGGGAAACACGCTTGAGAAATGATTAACAGCAATTACACGCTGCTTACCAAAAACCCATGTTTGTCAGCTTTCCCAATCTGGAAGGCAAGTCTGAAATACAATATTATTACTGAAAACTCATTTTTTATCTTTGAAAAGGTGTTTTACAGCTAACATTGTAATGCATAAGATTTATCCAGATTGGTAGAATTTCTTATTTTATGTTGTACCAAATGTCAGGGATTAAAAGCAACTGTATTCCAGTTTCAGAATCCTAACATCTGTCCAGAAAATAAAGATTTTTTTGATGACCACTAATCCATCCATAAGTAAATACTTGAATGATTTACAGTAGTATTAGAGTCTGCTTTAAGTGGCTTTACTGAGGATGTTGGCAGTGCAAAAAGCACATTTATATTTTGGTGCTTTGAAAACTCTAACTGGAAAACCGATGTAATTTTTTAATGACAAAAGGCTGAGTTTCATCCAAAAAGGAATCAGAGCCCTTTTGCCTTCATCCATGGAGGCTCCCTGAAGTTAGAATAAGGCAAGAAAATCATTTAGAATTAAGAAGTCCCATTTTGGTCTATAGCATTTGTACTTCACACAAATCCCCAGCCTGGCCACTGAGCTGAAATTGTGAGTGGAGTACACTGTCTCTACCAAAATTGTTTCCCAATCTCTTCGATTATGTTTGTGAAAACTACCAGAGCACAGGCTCTTCGTGTTACATCGCTCCAATAAGCTTTTCCCCATCATACTATCAGCCTCCTATTCCTGTGTGCCTGCAGAGTTTAATGGGAGTCAAATATTGTTCTTGGACAAGTTTGTTTATTCACTCATGTTTTCATTTGAATCCATAAGTATCTATGATATTTCAGGCAGTAATGTAGGGTTTGGAGAATAATAGCAAAACAAAATACTATTCTCTTGGAGCTTTTGTTTTGTTCTGTTTGCAGTGCTAGACTGAACTCAGGATCTCATGCATGCTAGACAAGTGGTTACTACTCAGTTACATCCTCAGCTTATATTCTAACATAGAGAAACAGAATAAGCAAATACATAGTATTTGTTTGAGAATCTCTTATCCTAAATGCTTAGGAAGATAAACATTTCAGACTTTTGGTTTTAGAATATTTGTATATATGCAATGAGAAAGTATAGGGATAGGACTCAAGGTTAAACACAAAACTCATTAATGTTTCACATATCTTACACATGTTGCTAGGTAATTCTTTTTTTTTTTTTTGCTACTGCATTTTAGTAATATAGGAGAGTGAGGTTCATTATGGGAAACTGGCACATGCATATAACATATCTTGATCACTTTCTGTCCCTTTACTTGCCTCTCTTTTTCCTCTCCCCTGGTTCCCTTTCCTATCTCCAAACATCTACTTGAGGATAATTCTTTTTTTTTCTAATTATTTAAAAAAAATTTTATTTTAAAGAGAATAAAACCAAGCAAAATAAAACAGAATAAAGCCAATCAAAACAAGCCAGTGTGACACAGGACTTCAAAACAATAGGAAATCAACAATGGTTACCATAGTGCCTCTTGTTGTCTTCCAAATAGCTGCAGATACTTTCAGACATAGTAAAAATCAAACAAAACAGAACAGAGTAGAACCAATGAGAACAAAACAGTGAATGCAATAAAGGGCTTCAAAGCAAGATAATAG